>PVKM010009008.1:0-37783 GCA_004027735.1 Carollia perspicillata | reverse complement strand
GGGGGCGGGAGATAAACAAGATGGCGGTGAAGTGTTGGGTGCGGAAGGGGGAGGCGGCCACGGGCGCCCGCGAGTGAGGTGGAGGTACGGACAGCGGCGGCAGCGGGGCCGGGCGGCAACGCGGCCGCCTTGCATGGGCTGGGTCCCAGCCTTGCCCCTCCTGCTCCACGAGCGCGGTGGCAGCGGCTGGGGACGTGCCGCCGGGCCCCGCTGCCTTGGGAACCCCCTGCCCGGTGCCTGTGGCCTGTTCCGCCTCGGCTGCCCGGTGTCCTACGGGCTCCCTTGCGCTTCGAGGGCTGCAGAAGACGGCGTTCGGGGCGGAGAGCGAGCGCCAGCTGTCGTTTGGGTCGGGGGTGCCCGCGAGGCCGCTTGGAGGGGTCCCAGGCCGGTTTGGGGGCTCCCAAGCGGCCGGCTCCGACGGAAGTTGCTCCTTGTGGCAGGAGGGCCCCCCAGACGGCCTCCGGACACCCGCCCGGGGCTCGCTTCAAGGGACCGAGCCGGATAGCCACCTGCCACTTCTCAGGGAGCCTAGGACAGTGAGGTCGCCGGAGACGCCCCGGTCCCCAGCGAAGCTTAACTGCCCAGCTTTGGAGGCTCCGGGGCCTGCCGGGGCTCCAGGCGCGGGCTGCGGCTAGCTGGTAATGGACGACCGAGAGAAGACTTGGCTTGGACGCGTCCGTTTTTGCCCGAGGGTCTAAAGTCCCTGGAGGATGACCTAGCACTTCGCAACCCCACCGGCCTTCCCAGGGTCCCCGTGGACACGCCGGCTCGACCTGGAGTTAGCAGGTCGGGTCGCACTTGCGACGCTTCTCCGCGTCGGATGCCCGGGCCTCGGACCAGGCACGCCTCTTGAACTCACGTTTAGTACAATCGTTTCTTTTCGAAGAAGGGTTTTTCTTTTCTTTTTTTCTTTTGTGTTTTTGTTGACTTTTTTTTTTGAGAAGGGAATTTGGGGTAGGGGAGACAAAAAGAAGAACCTCTCACCGGCGTATCCGTAAAGGGGATTAAGGGACCGCCGGTGGCGCGAATCGGAGATCTTGAGTCCAGAATGGATGTGGCAGACCCGCAGCAGCTGGGCATGTTTACAGAGGGTGAGCTGATGTCGGTGGGGATGGACACATTCATCCACCGCATCGACTCCACCGAGGTCATCTACCAGCCCCGCCGCAAGCGAGCGAAGCTCATTGGCAAGTACCTGATGGGGGACCTGCTGGGGGAGGGGTCCTACGGTAAAGTGAAGGAAGTGCTGGACTCAGAGACGTTGTGCAGGAGAGCCGTCAAAATCCTCAAGAAGAAGAAGTTGCGGAGGATCCCCAATGGGGAAGCCAACGTGAAGAAGTAAGTGTGAGCTTCTTGGTCTACCCAGCTTTGGGGGTCCCTGAGTGCTCCAGGGTCATCCTCCCTCTCTGTTTCCCTTCTTGCCTTCCTTCCCTTCCTTCCCTCCCTCCCTCCCTTCCTTCCTTCCTAACCTTAGCTGAGCAGATGGCTCCTGCATCCCCCTTATTAGGGAAAGTGTGGACATGCTTAAGTACTTTCAGGAAGTCAGGCTAGCTTGTTGCAGCTGGGCCCTGGTGCGTTTGTGCTATTAGGAGCCGGTGTCAAAGTTGTCCTCGGGCAGGGGCGTGCCCCTCTCCCTCTCCCAGCTGGCGAAAGAATTTAGGTGCCCAGTGGAGCTAGCCAGTGTTTGGCCCTGAGAGTTTCTGCCAGGAAAGGCCCTGGAGGCCAGCAGGTTTTCTGCCCCTTGAGCAGCCAGTACTAGCGCCAGGTGAAACACAATTTGTTTATCCTGTTGGAGGGGAACCCTGCTGTTGCCAAAAATAATTGTTTGCACCGGCTTATCAGTCAGCAGCGAGGACTTATCCAGTTCCTGCTGGCTTGGCTGTTACATTAGACATCCCTGACTGCAGGCCTGGTGACCCACAGAGGGGAATTGCTTGTGTCCTGTGGAACTTTTTACATAAATTTTTACATAAATTATGTACCATCTGGCCCGTAGGCATCTTGGAGGTGACTGGGACTGCCAGCAGGAATTCCCCAAAAGCCGTGGGGACCCTGTCTTCTTCCTCCTGCTGGTCTCAGGATGGGGACGTTCCTTTTTATTGCTTCAGGGTGGAACCCTGCCCTCCCACACCCACACTCCTCCTAGCCTCCAGATTCCCAGAAGAGGTTTATCTAACGGGCCAGGAGGCAGGACTGATTGTGACCTTGGACTGTCTGGTTGGCCAGGCCTGTACTGGAAGTGCTGCTCACCACCGCTCGGCTTTCACCTCCCTCCTTCCCACTGGCAGGAGAGCTGAGCTGTTTTCCTTTGCTCTGGAACCACCTGGGGGAGGTGAAAAGAGGGTATGTCAGAGCCTGGTACTCTGAGCAGCCCCAGTGTGGGTGGGACATAGGGCAAGGTGGGCAGTGTTTTGGTGAGGCTTTTTTACAGCCCAGCCTGTGGGCACCAGGTGAGGTGTGTCTGGGCCCCCTGGGGCCAGTTGGTCAGTTCTCTGTCCCCATCTCTTATCTGGGAGGTGGGGTTTGGGTGTGAGCCACCACTGTGTCCTTGGGGAGACTCAGGGCCCTAAAGGCAAGACGCCCTCCTGAGGGCAAGTGACACCTCATCCTCAGGTTTGAATCTCCCACTGAGATTTTCATGTTTTCTCATTAGAAGTTCAGAGGGGGCAGTGTGGCCCTTGGGCAGCCAGACTGCTACCACTGCAGGTTGAGGGCAGTGAGTTCCTGCATTTGGAATGCTGCTCCGGAAATGGACCTCTCCTGCTCTCCAGAGTTGTCCTAGTCCTCCTGGCTTCTCTTAGCATCATCCCCCCACCTATCCTGGAATGGGCTCTTGTCTCCTCCTGCCTGGCTGAGCGCTCCAGATGGAGTCGGCATTAGTTCATGACATGTTCTGCTGCTGGCTGCTTGATGTCCTGCTGCAGGGCACCTCAGGCCCCAGCCTCTCTAGTGCAGCAGCCTGAGGTAGGCAGGGTTTCCAGAGTCCTGACTCAGTGGCTGGGTTCTAGCACCAGTTGATTTGCCTGGTTAGTCACCCACCCAAGTCTACCCCATTAGCAGTTGGGAGCCTCAGGGTGCAGACCAGGACACCTACTGTTAGCTGCAGGGCCAGCAGGTCCCAGAAGGCCTGCATGCCTGGCCATGATGGAGGGCATGTTGGGCTGGGCTTCGGGTCCCTCTTTGCTAAGGTGTAATGTACCTATGATAAAGGCACCTGTTCAGGAGACGCAGTTTGCACACACCAAGGTCAGGTTAGAGGGCATTTCACCACTCGAGAGCTCCCTCATGCTCCACTAGAGACACAAATGACCAGAGCCCAACTGGGAGCCATAGAGCACTGGCATCCTGCTCCTGGTTTCCTGAAGGGTCAGCTGAGGTCCCAAAAGCTTATGGAACACATGGGCATGCGGTGTTGGGGCTGCATGGAACCAGTTTCACGGAGTCTGTGGGAAGGACCAGAGGGGAAGCACGCCAGGGAGGCCAGTGGTTGGTGGTCCTCTGCCAACCTGACAATCAGCATAAGGTGTCAGCTGCAGGCAGTGAGCCAGCGCTCAATTTCATTGGCTCAGGCCTGGACCTGGGTGTGGAGGTTCCCCTTTTTGAGGTTTCCCTTGGAGTGCTAGGCTGGCTCCTGGCTGTCCTTTCTTGAGCCCCTGCTCTGTTGTCCCAAGTCTGCAGGAGGAGACTTGGTGGGCCCACCCTATACAGAGCTCTGGTGGCAGGGGAACAGGTGTCAGCTCCCGGGCTGCCCTTGCTGCCAGCCAGCCTGCTGCAGGGGAAAAAGCTTCTTTGTCTGTGAAAGGTTTAATAAACTCCATTGTAGCCACTGCTCTGTTAGAGTGTCCAGAACCTTAGTTGGACCAGCTTTTTTTCTTCTGAAAGAACGATGTTTGCCCAGGTGGTGGCACAGGTCAGAATGCCCCTCACTTCATGGGTTCCCTCTAGGAACGCTGCTATGGGTCTGCATTCGGCCTCTTGCTTGTTGTAAAATAAGAAAGTTCAAAAAGCATCAAGTAAAAATAAAAAAAAAATCCTTGTAATCCTCATACCAGTGCATCTTGCCTCACTTCCTTTTTTATTTGTGTTTTCTTACCCTAGCCAAGCACTTTCTAATGAAAAATAAATGTATCCTAAGTTTTACTTTAAAAAAAAACATTGATTGATTTTAGAGAGTGAGAGGAAGGGAGAAAGAGAGAAAGAAACATCAATTTGTTGTTCTACTTCTGCATTAATTGGTTGATTCTCATATGTGCCCTGACCGAGGATCAAACCTACAACCTTCATGTATAGGGATGACACTCTAACCAACTGACCTACCCAGCCAGGGCAAGAGTTGCTTTTTAAAAATAAGTTGTATGTATTTGCTTTTCTAATAAGCAGTAGTACTTCATAGATTGAACCAAAAAAAGGTGTCTGGCAGAGTCAAACCCACTCCTTATCGGGGTAACAAGGTTGCTTGCACGTATAGATAGTTCCCTACCAGGTGGGCATGCTCTGGGGCACACGTGGTGAGTGGGTCCAGCTGGGCAGGTCGTGCTAAGGGCTGAGGGAAACCCCCAGTACAACTGCACAGATGGCATCTTGCATTCATAGAACACAACACTCATGTGTCATCACATTGCAGTCTTTGTGGGGTTTTTTTTTTCACCGACTGTTTAGAAACGTGAAACAGTTTCGCTCCTGCTCAGGACTGTACAAAGTCAGGGGGTGGCCTGCCCTGCAGCCCACGCTGACCCACCTTTCTGTTCCAGGATGGGTCTTTGTCCACAATGGCCGGGTTTGACCCTTCTGTCCTGTGGACCTCTGCTGTATTGGTGGGTTACTTTGTGCCATGTCGTGTGACAGGCTCAAGGGTATGAAGGGCACATTGCCAGAAGTGGAGTTTCTGGGTCAGAGGAAGCGTGCATGAGTGTGACAAATTGTCCAGACCACCAGTCTCCTGCAGCTCTGTCACGTTGCCATCATCTTTTCTCTTTTGAGTGTGGTTTCTGGTACGTGTCTGCTGTCTGTGTTAGGGAGGTGACGTCGTAGCATGACGAGCTTGGCTACTCGGGATGTTCCTCCTTTTCCCTTGCTGCCCCCTATGTGGCTGGGTCCTCAGTGGAGGGGTGGCAGCTCTGGGAGCAGACACTAGTGTCCCTGCTGGGCCTGGCAAGACTGGGAGCACCTTGCAGTGATTGACAGGTACTTGGATCTGGATGATGCATAGTTGTGGTTTTAGCACGTTGAGAACCAGAACCCTGCACTTCGTTGGCTTTCATTTTTGTCCCAGGTGGCCTCTGCAAGGTCCCAGTTCCTGCTGGGTTGCCTGATCCCTCAGTATTGGGAAGGATTCTACTGTGAGCCCAGACTGGCCTGCTGCCAGAGGCAACAAAAAACAGCAAGAGGGCACAGCCCATCTGCTGGGGAGCACCTGCACTGAATGTTCTGAGGGCCTCCCTCTTTGCCTGGTCCTTTCCTGACTGGGGAGGGGGGATGGGAGGGGAGAACTCTGAGATGCAGTGGGAACGTGGGGCACCAGGCCAGGGTGCATGTGGAATTCTGGCTCCTCGCCTATGAGTGTGTTGGGAATCTCAGTCGATGCTGCCCTTTATCTTGCATCCGTCCATCCTGTGGCTGAACTTTAGTTTACTTTTTTCAACAGCTTTATTGAGCTATAATTTATGTAGCATAAAACTCACCCTATTAATGTGTAATTCAGTGGCATTTAGTACTTACATAGATTGTGGAACCCTCGCCACTAACCATTCCAGAACATTCCATCACCCCAAGAGAAGCCCCATCTCCATCATCAGTTACCCTCATCCTTGTCTCCCAGTTCCTCACAACCATGAACCCACTTCTTGTCTCTGTGGATGTGCCTATTCTGGACATTTGACATAAATGGAGTCACACGCTGTGTGGCCTTTTGTGCCTGGCTCCTCTCGCTGAGGATCTTGTTCTTAAGGTCGATCCATGTTGTAGCGAGTATCAGTGTTTCACTCCTTTTTGTGACCGAGTAGTAATCCACTGGGTGGATGGCCACATTCTTGTTTATTCATCATTTGTCTGTCAATGGGCATTTGGGTTGTTTCCGCTCCTTGGCTATTAAGAACCCTGCTGCTGTGAATGTTTATGTGCAAGTGTTTGTCGACCTGTACTTACAGCAAATTTCCCCTTGTTTTAGTCCCTCTTCCACCTCTGAGGGCCCCTTGCTGTGTGTTTAGAAATCTCTGCAGAAGGACCAGAAGGTAATGGGATCTTGCTCAATGTCTCTCTGCCAGAGCTGCCATCAGCCCTGGACCTGCCCCTCATGTGAAGGGGAGCAAGGTGCGGTAGTTCGAGCAGTGGCTGTGGCGCGCCCCTGTCTCCCCTGCTTGTTCCGTGTGTTTCGGCCTCAGGATGGAGGCAGCCACTTTATGTTTCTCTAAGGCTTTGACTCTGGCTTTTCAATTTCTCTTCTGTTCATCAGAGTCACAGAACAGTCCACTTTGCTTGGGCATTGTCCATGGGCAGGTCCAGAGGAGCAGAGACAGCCTCCCTAACCTGGAAAGCGCCGCTTCCTCGCCTTCATTTCCTGCATCTTGGCCGGGCACTTGGCCTTTCTTTTTTCTTTAAATATTGTTCTCATTTTCTGGCCAGAGAGGCAGCTTGTAGGAAAGGTTGACAAGGTGGAGACCCGCCTGTGCTTTCAAGGCCACTGCAGTAACGGTTTTGGTGGCCACATCCTACTTTCTGTGGTAGGCAGCTCAGGTCATGCTGATGGTGGTCTCCAGTTCCCTTGCCCGAGGTGTTGTTGGCACCCACGTTTCTGCCGCTGGGGGCATGTGGTTCCCACTGCCCTGTCACTGCGAAGCTGATGGTGTGTCCGTTCTTTCCTGGTGTGAGTGATGGAACTTCCATGTTTACACTGAGTGCTTTGATCCTGGTACTAGACAAACAAGCGAACACTCCCCCCACAGAGAGTTAAGTGGATGGGCCCCCCTCTTTAAAAAAAAAAAAGAACACACTTTATTGATGTCAACAGGAGCACTGAGCTGTCTCACTGCAGAGGACAGTGTGCTATCGTCTGCTCTGTGTCAGATTCTCCCTGACTGTGAGCAGAGTGGGGCACAGCCCAGGAGATGGGTCCCGGGTGATCCTCAGATGCAGGGCTGCAGAACCGTGGGCAGGTCCTCATCAGTGAGGACCTGGGTTTTGCTCCCCAAAGCCCCCCTGTTAGCAGTGGGGATTCCCACTCCCAATGCAGCCACACAGTTTTGTGGGCTCTCTGTGCCTAGGTTAGAAAGGCATTTCTGGGGTTGGGCAGTCAGGCGTGGGGAACTCCACCATAGGTCCCCGTTCCTGCTGCCCCTGTTCCTGAGGACCCATGTCATCTGTAGATGGACACGTGGTTGGCTTCTGGGCCCAGCTCTTGTCACAAGCCAACAGGTGTGTGTGCCTTGTTGTCAGTGGCGCTTCAGTGTCCATTCTAACGAAGCAGGTTGCGTCATTTTTCTTGCAGGGCTGCGGAGTGCTGGGAGAGGAAGGAAGTCCTTATGAGATGCTGAAGGACGGGAGTGGCCTCATCTTACTGTATGACAGTCCCATCTCTAGGGCCCTCTGTAAGCCCAGCTCCACCCACAATGGTCACTCGTGCCAACCTTGCCATACTGTCCCTGTGTGTGCTCTCTTTTAAAACAAATTGTTCATCTTCAGTTGAAATGTATAACAGGTGTCCTGATTGCGTTGTCCCTGTTCAGGCCCCACCAGCTAGCTGTCCCTGTGCAAACTGGTACAACGGAAGGGACAGTGGCAGAGCCTACCACGCCTCCTGGTACCTAAGAGCTGGTGTGTCCTATGCACAGCACCCAAGAGCAAGCTTCACATCCCACTGCGCAGAGGGCTTGGCTAATGCTCTGTCCTCTCTCCAGGGAAATTCAGCTACTGCGGAGGTTGCGGCACAAAAACGTCATCCAGCTAGTGGATGTACTATACAATGAGGAGAAGCAGAAGATATATCCTTCAGGGTCAGGGTGGGTAGATACGGGTCATGACACCCATGTGTCCATTTTCCCAGTTGTTCCCGAACTATCTGGGGTCCCCATTTGCTCTGTGGCTTCGGTGGGAGTACTGAGTCTGGGGAAAAGACACTTTCCAGCCTCAACCTGGGTGACCCCATGTTTACGTGCCCCCATGGCGGGCCCACCACCTGGGTCTGGTATTTGAGCCTTGCCTGCTGAGGCCAGAGGTATCACTCTGGAAAGCAGGAGTGTCCTTGGCCTTTGTCCTTCATTGAGTAGGACAGGCTCCTTCTCTCCAAAACGTGTGGCTCTGGCTGATTCTAGCTTAGGGATGCCAAACTCATTTTCACCAGGGGCCACATCAGCTTTATCATTGCCTTCAAAGGGCTGAGTGTAATTTCCACTCCGTAACAGTTAAGGAGTAGTTACAATTGTACAGTCCTAAAATTATTTCAGTGCTTTTGAAGGCAACCGCAAGGCTGATGTGGGCCCCGGTGAAAATGAGTTTGACAGCCCTGCTTTAGCTCCTGGAAGCAGGCGTGTGAGGGCTGTGGGTCACTCCAAGGATTCCATGTCCTTCCACAAGTGCCTGTCACCAACTCACTGGTGCAGTGGCAGAGTTCCCAGCATGTGGCTCCCCTCTGTCCATATGGTGGAGACACAGCCAGTTGTAGGGGTTTTGGCCTGACCCTGGGCTGCCCGGCCCTGCAGCCTTGTGCATCTAGCCCTCTTCCTACTGGCCTGAGACACGCAGCCACTTCTGGTCTCTCCTGTACCGGCTGCCTGTGGTCGCCTACCAGCACCTTCCAGGGCCTTCTTCCCAGTTTTCCCCAGGGACAGGCCCTGCCTAGGTGGAGTCTTGGCTGGGCTGTGGTTTCCTTAGCACTGCACGTATATGGTCATGGAGTACTGCGTGTGCGGCATGCAGGAGATGTTGGACAGCGTGCCCGAGAAGCGGTTCCCTGTGTGCCAGGCTCATGGGTGAGTGTGTGCTGCCAGGCCTCACGGCTGCCCCTCTGTCCTGTCATGTCACCCACAGGCCCAAGGGCTTCAAGGGCTCGGTCCTGTGCTTCACCTTTTTCTGATTAATGAAATGATGGCTCAAGTGTGTTTTAAAATTCAGAGTTTGGGGAGCCTGGTTTGCAGTCCCCCAGGCAGGTTGCCCCTCTGTGCGCATCCTCTATGCCAGTATGCCTGCTCCTGAGGCTTCGAGACCTCCTGGTCTTTAGGAAGCCCCTGACAGTGGCCTGTACTGCCGCGGGCTGCCTGGCCCTCCTGAAGTATCATCCCCCTTCCTTGCTGCAGGACCAGCTGGCCTGTAGCATGAGTGGAAGGCTGGCAGGGTGAGCCTGGGTCCTTGGCCCCAGGGAGGGCTCCAGGGGGGCTATATGGCCATGTCTGTGTCAGAGCAGGTGGGGAGGGGGTGTTGTTACACATGCCTTGACATGATGGGAAGAGTGAGGAAGGGCTGCCTGGTGGGGAGAGGCAGGAGGGAAGCCAGGGAGCCCTTCTGTGTCCTACCCAGGAGGCTTGGGTAGGGGTGACTGAAGCCCTTGGGGGCCTAGGAGTGGCTCAGCCTCACCGTGGCCTGTGGTTCCCTGAGGAGCCTCCTGTCCTGTCATTTCTCTTGTTTGCTGGCCCTGGTGGCTCCTAAGCTGTGGCCTCTTTGGTTTTGCTGGGTGATCCCAGGTGGCCCTTGTGTCCTGCAGGTACTTCTGCCAGTTGGTGGATGGTCTGGAGTATCTGCACAGCCAGGGCATTGTGCATAAGGACATCAAGCCGGGCAATCTGCTGCTTACCACCAGTGGCACGCTTAAGATTTCTGACCTGGGTGTGGCCGAGGTAGGACCCAAGGACGTGATGGGGGCAGGGCAGTCCCCAAGGCCACTTCCTTAGGCTACCCGGCTCTGTTATAGGCCTTGCACCCTTTTGCTGAGGATGACACGTGTAGGACGAGCCAGGGCTCCCCAGCGTTCCAGCCACCTGAGATTGCCAATGGCCTGGACACCTTCTCCGGCTTCAAAGTGGACATCTGGTCGGCTGGGGTTACCCTGTAAGTGACCATGGGCTGTGGCCCCCTCTTTTGCCCACCCTGCTCAGGCTTCAGGCTTCAGGCTTCTGGATCCTACCCTTCTTGAGGTGGTTGAGCAAGGGGCAGCCATGGAACTGCAGCTCGCAGCCCCTGTGGGTGGGACTGAAGGTTGTGTCCCCCTTAGTTGTCAAGTGCCCCTTTTGTCTTTGTTCTCATCAGTCGACACCTAGCCACACTCATCTTATGGGCACCTTCTGTCCTTTCGCTTCATACTGGGAATTCTCAGACACAGCAAGTTGAAAGTGTTGTTCAGTTAACCACTGTGTGCCTCCTACCTGTGCCCCTGCCCCCATTCTGCCCCATTGGTTTGCTGGCCTGTCAAGGTGTTGTCCCTGAGCACTTCCAAATAGCAGTATTGGTGGGCCCATCAGAGTTTTCTAGAACCTTGTTCACTCAAGTAGTGGTACTCATGCTCCAGGTGTGTGGGCAGAGCTCCCCATTGAGAACCTTCGTCCACCACCCTGCCATAGGGCAGCTGCAAGCTGGGCATTTGTATTTCATTGAAAGAACTCACATAGCACGTGACTCACTTTTTTTTTTTTTAAGATTTTGTTTGTTTATTTTTAGAGAGAGGGAAAAGGAGGGAGAAAGAGCACAAGAGAAACATCAGTCAGTTGCCTCTCTGAAGGCCCTATCATGTGCCCTGACCAGGAATCGAACTGGCATCCCTTTGGTCTTCAGGCTAGTGCTCAACCCACTCAATACCAGCCAGGGCGACCCACCCTGTAAAGTACATGTACAGTCAAGTAGTGTCCAGTGTTTTCAGTGGTGTAGCCACCACCCTTTATTCCAGATCTCTCCTGACCCCCAATATGAGGTCCTGTAGGTGGGGGTGGTTTGAGGCTTCTGTGCCAGGTGGGTTTTGGACCAGGTGGGTTTTGGGCCAGGGTTGCAGGACAAGCCCCGACTGACTGGGCCTCTGTCCTTCCCATCGGGGGCGAAGCTACAACATCACAACAGGCCTGTACCCCTTCGAGGGGGACAACATCTACAAGTTGTTTGAGAACATCGGGAAGGGGGACTACACGATCCCAGGCGACTGCGGCCCCCCACTCTCGGACCTGCTGAAAGGTGAGGCCCTCAGGATGGTGACTGATCATGGGCCCTGGGGAGGGGCAGGACATGGGTCTTTTGAGGGTGGGTGGGGGCATGGTTCTCCTTGGGGTGTGGAGAGTAGTTGAGTCCAGGAGATGCTCTCACACCCCACTCTCCAAATGGTGAGGAACCCAGCCTGCCTGCCCGGGTCACTGTCCTCTGCATTTCTCTGCCGGTGCAGCAGATGGTGCTGTCGGTCCACACCATGGCTGTACAGGTGTGGGCAGGTGGCTGGGAGCCCCAGCTGTCAGCCTGAGGGGCAGCTGTAGTGAGTTTGGATGAGACACTTTATGAGGATGTTGTGCACCCAGCTTGTGGCCAGTATATAAGATTTATCAGTGCATTACTGTCTCAGGTTCTTTTTCTGCCCTTAGTCATCATGCTCTGGTTTGTGACTGACCTTACGTCCTGTCCTCACTGGATGCTCGGTCAGTATCTGGGCTTAGTTTGGGGCACAACTGGAAAGGTCAAGTTATGTTTCCAAGCTGCTCTAAATACACTTCAGTTTCCTAGTAACTGAGTCAAGCTGGTTCTTACATGCAAGTTCACTCAATGCTTCAAAGGTGGAATTGGGCTCCTGATGCTGAGTGCAGGCTTGACTGGTCACCCTAGGACTTCAAGGAAAATGGCCAGCTCTGGGGACATTGCCCTGATAATTCTTGGAATGTGGGGAGGAGTGAGCAGTCAGGAAGCAGTCTACCTGTTTCAGAAGGGCCCCCAGATAGAAGCTGGCCTGGCTTTTTTCCATCCTCAGTCCTTCATGAACTCTCTCAAGTGCTCATGGGCTCCAGCAGCCTATTGCAGGGTGGTTGTGGACTCAGCATCCCACCCTCTGGTGTGTCCAGAACTTGGCCCTCGACCTCCACTCACCAGGCTCTTTCCATGACAAGTGGTTTCAGTTCTGCTGAGGGGCGTGGTGGTGTGAATTTGCCTTCCCTGGGCAAGTGTCAGTCGACGTTTTCTCTACATGAGCTTGTGTCCCTTGCAGGTTTACCTTTACTTCCCATACCCTCATTGATGCCTGAAATGGCCCCATGTGGGGTGATGACATGGCAGAGGACATCCCTATCCCCAGATGCAGGCAGGGCAGCCCCATCCCTTACTTTACCTGCCAGTCAGGGCACATGGCCTGTGCCTCCTCCTCCGTTGCAGTTGGGTCTAGCTGGAATGGTCAGCCTGGACGTTCTTCCATCAGCTGGGTGGTGGGTAGTGTCCCTGTGAGTTCTAGAGTCACCCTGGCCCTGAGTTCTGGTGTTTCAGATCCCCTAGGCACACTGGGAGGGGACATTGGTGGCAGCTGTACCAAGGTGTGGAGAGCTGGGGACAGGGACAGGGGAAGGAGAGGCTTGTAGGGGCCTCCCGGCTCCCTGAGCAACCATCATGTCCTTTCCTGTCCCCGCAACACTGAGACCTTCAACTCTAAGCCTCAGCTCCCAAAATTGCTGCTGTTTTCTGAGCACAAACCTGCCCTCCTGTGGGGGGCGTTCAGAGCTTAGCTCTCTGTTCTCTCCCCTTTTCATCATGCTCAGGAGGCACGACTCTGTCCTCCCACTGGGAAGGGAGCAGGAAACACAGGGAACAGGGTGTAGGGGCAGCAGAAACCGCAGCTCTGGGGTCCCCTGCGGCTTGAGTATGGTGTTGCCACCCTGGCTGGGCAGGCTGTGGGCCAGTCTTGCACTTTTTCAAGTGCTTGCACTTTTTCAAGTGATTATCTTGGTATGGGATTGTCCTAGTAGAGTACCTGCCCCTTGGGCACATGAACACCCATGATGTGCTGCCCTTGCTGCTGTTTCTGGGGCCATGGGCTCCTGGCTAGAATCATTAGTCACCAGCTTTACTGTCTTGCTGACTGGGTACTGGCAGAGGTGGATCCGTGCTTCCTCATCCTCAAGCATGTGGACAGCAGATCCAAGACCTGTGGGCTGGGGTTGTGTCCACCTGGCCTGCTCTGGTCTCGTTTTGAAAAGCAGTCTCTCCTTGTCCTCGCAGCCACACTGCCTATGGCTTTGCAATTTTCCACAGGTGGCTGCGTGTGGCCTTGGTGCCTGGACCGCTCTTGTGTCCCCATAGTATAGGGCCCTGGATCCATGAGGGCCACACAGTTACAGGCCCAGCACTGCTGGAGAACACCAGGCAGGCGGGGCAGAGCTGGACAGGGGCTCGTGCTGACTTCCCCATGGTCTCCTCCTCAGGGATGCTGGAATATGAGCCAGCCAAGAGGTTTTCCATCCAGCAGATAAGGCAGCACAGGTGAGTGTACCCAGGTGCCTGGCTGAGTGGGGCCTGCATGGGGAGCTGGGTGCTCTAGGCTGTCCTGATATACCGGCTTCTATAGCTGGTTCCGGAAGAAGCACCCACCAGCCGAGGAGCCGGTGCCCATCCCGCCAAGCTCGGATTGCAAGGACCGGTGGCGCAGTATGACTGTGGTGCCCTACCTGGAGGACCTTCATGGCTGTGCTGATGACGAGGGGGACGAGGACCTCTTTGACATCGAGGACGACATCATCTACACTCAGGACTTCACCATGCCTGGTGAGTCTGGCAGCCGTGGTGGTTTGTAGCCACGGATGTCCCCAACACCCCCAAACCCTCAGGGCAGGCCCAGCCATGCCATCACAGCCCCAAGGGCCTGCTGGGGTACACAGACAGCTGTGGGTGGACTGGTACCCCTTCCCCTACAGGAGCAGGTGGGGCCCTAGAGAGCAGAGGCTGCGCAGGCTCTCCCTGTATAAGTTCCACAGACCACACTTCGTCCTGTTGGGTGGTGAGCACTGTGGGAGGCCCCTCTAACGGCCCTGAGGGTCCAGTGGCCCTCCTCCCCCTGCCTCCCGCCCTGATGAGTGGCCTTGCTTCCCCAGGTGGCGAGGAGGCGTCTGAGGCAGGGCTTATAGAGGAGCAAGGCACCCAGCAGAGCCAGTGCCCAGAACTTTCTGCAGAGGAAGCTGAGGCCGGGGGCACACAGGAGCTCGAGGAGGAGCTCCATGCTTAGCGTAGCCACCATGCCTGCCTGGGCTGTAGGGGCCAGGCCAAGCACCTCTCACAGTCCCACACTGACCCTGTCCAATGTTGGAGGGAGGCTGGGCAGTTTTCCCTGCTGCTGGTTGTATCCCCTTGCAGCCTTCATGGTTCTGTTCTGTTTGGGGGCTGGTTCTGCAGTCTGCATCATAAAGGTTTGCCGTGTGTGTGTGTGTGTTGCTCATGTTCCCTCCTTGGCTGTTAGCCTGATGGTAGGTTTTCGTTTTGTTAAAAATTGATTTTTTGTTTTGAGAGAGAGAAGTGTGATTTGTTGCTTCATTTGTTCATGCCTTCATTGGTGGATCTTTTTTTTTTTTTTTTTAATTTTTAAGATTTTATACAGAGGGGAAGGGAGGGAGAAAGAGAGGGAGAGAAACATCAATGTGTGGTTGCCTGTCAACGTGCCCCGTATTGGGGACCTGGCCCGCAACTGAGGCATGTGCCCTGACTGGGAATCGAACCAGTGACTCTTTGGTTCACAGGCTGGCACTCAGTGAGCTAAGCTACATTAGCCAGGGCCATTGGTGGATTCTTGTGTGTGCCCTGATGGGGGATTGGACCCCACAGCCTTGAGGTATCAGCATGACACTCTAACCAACTGAGCTACCCTGCCAGGGCGGGGTGGTGGGTTTGTATTGTGGATAGAAGCAGTGTGCGGCAGTAGCCTGCAGGGTGGGCAGGGCCCCAGGAGCTGTGTCCCTGGTAGACCTGGGCGGGGTCCAGAAATCCTGTTGTTCTGGGGTTTGATGCCCATTGTAGCCAGCCACAGGGTCAGCTTAGACCTGGTGCCCTAGGGTCTCAAGTCACTGTGGCTTTGGCTTAGCCACTTTCCTGTGGGGTTGGTCCTGGGGCCTGGAGCCCCTGGAGGTGATATGTGTGTGGTTCTCTGGCCCTGGGAGACCTGGCTGCAATCCAGTCCTGGATCTAAGGCCTCTTAGATCCTCTGTCCCCTCCTTCCCCCTTCACAGAACAGGAATGAGGTGTCCTGCCTCTCAGAGGCACTGGGATCTGTGACACGTTACAGGCAGCTGGATGTCATCCTCACTGGCAGCACCTGGGTGTCAGCCTCACCAGTGGGTAGAGTCTGTTGTCCCAGCAAGGCTGAGTGAGGATCCTGACAGGTCCCTGCAGCTGGCTCCCAAGCACCCTTCAGGCCTGTGTGAGAGGCCAGGGTGGCCTTTCCCCAGCGGGGATTCCCAGTCTGAGAATGTCCTCTGGGCTAAGACATCAGGCATCCACTTCTTTCTGACCTGCTGTGGGTCAGTGATGGGCTGTATTGGGTCACCCTCAGAAGCCCTCAGCTGTCCACACCACGGAGGTCCTGCCACCCACCCTGAGAGGTGAGCCTTGGGCCAGCCAGTTGCTGCCTGCACAGTGCCTTGAGGGTGAGTGAGGCAGGTCTCAGATGCTGTGCTGATGGCTGGGCTCCGAGTCATCCACACAGAGACCCCCTGACGTGCTCTGTTCAGCAGGATCCTGTGAGGAGGGATGAGCTCTGACCCGGGTATACATGGGTGGGTGTGGCAAGTTCTGGAAGCCACTGGTTGGGCCCTGGACACCCTTGGCAGAGACGGGGCTCTGCTGGAAAGGAATTGGGGGCCCCAGGCACCTGAGGTCAGTTTCCCACCGATGTCACAGGAGGGTAGGCAAGGTTTTGGTGTGCACTGGCTGAGCTTCGTGGGCCCCTCCCTGCAGGCCCTCTTGGTCTCAGTGAGTACAGAAGTGAAGCCCCACGCCGATGGCCCCCCAGGATGCCTTGAGGGTGAGGGTGGGGTCATGGTAGATCTCTGGCTCTGATCCCTTCATCCTAATGGGCTGTTTTGGGAGAGACACACCCGGCCTGAGCCCAACCCCTCCCAGGTCCCACAGGTGCTAGCAAGGTGTGGCCTTGGAACAGATGAGAGGGCCAAGGCTCTCAACTTTGTCCCAGGACGCTGGTCCTTCACCAGGTGCCTGGGTCTTGCCCTGGCTGGCTAGCCAGCTATGAGACCAGCTCTCCCTCTACCCGGGTGAGGGCCCCTGAAGGCAAGACCTGGGTGGGACAGGTGGGGTCATGCCTGGGGACCTGGGTGGCTGTGTGTGGGGGCTATTGGTCCAGGGCCCCCATTAGCCCACACTTGTCCTCCCCCTTCTAGGACAAGTCCCAGAAGAGGAGGCCAGTCAGAACGGACAGAGCTGGGGCCTGTCCAAGACCATGTGCATGAATGGTACCGATTCGGCGCAGCTGAGCACCAAATCAAGGGCAGAGCGCCGGGCTAGTGCTGTCTCCAACCCTGCCCGCAAGGCCTGTTCCACCAGTGGCAAGATCCGTCGGCTGTCAGCCTGCAAGCAGCAGTGAGGGCGGTTGGCTGTAGGTGGGCCACAGTGGGGATGGCGGGGGTGGGCAGGAATAAGCATTGCTTGAACTTAGCCAAGTCACCCTGTGGCATGGCTGACCAGGTCCAGTTCTGCCCTCCGAAGTCCTGTCAGTTTGTGATCACTGCTACCAGGGTTGGGGGCAGAGGCCACTTCTATAGGACACCAGCCACTTGGGAAGTGGGTCCCCTGTGCCGGAAGAAGGCCAGGGGCAGGGTGGTGGGGAGTGGCAGGGATCTAGCTGAGGCTGTAATTCTGGTTCCCTCTTCCCCTTCCTATCCCTGGCTGCCCCAGTTCAGGAAATGCGGATCAGGCCCCAGAGGTGCTGGAGATCCTGTCACCTGCTTAGAATGTGGGCAGGGGGGTGTAGGCCGGAGGCAGCAGCTGGCCCTACCCAGTCATGGGCCCCAAGTCCGCAAAGCTTTCCCTTGTCTCTTCAGACATCTGACAGCCCTGTGGGACTGGGGCTCAAGTTTCCCGGCCCTATGAGTGGGTCCCAGGGTGGGGATGCCCCAAGAAATGCAAGCATATTTGCTGGCCTGAAATTGACACACCTTCTGTCCATCTGCAGCCCATCTTTGGGAGTCTTGGCCAGGTGCCATGGCCCAGGTCCTCCTCAGTCTTCCCGACGACTGCTGGCCCACTGCCCACCATCCAGGAAGGCCACTGCCATACCCTTCGTGCTGACCACCCCTCAGGAAGCCAGGGGGTCCTGGAGGGCTGTGGCTGGGGAACAGCAGAGACTGGGGTCTGCCCCCCTCCTCCCAATTATGGGCCATGGACACAACCTCCAGTTGACTTTGCAATCCCATGCTGGGCCCTTTCCTGGCCAGGGGAGTGTGAGGCCAGGCCACGGGCCCTGCACAGACCTCGCCATGCACTTTACGTTTAGACTACTGGTTCTCCCCCGACTCCTCTTTACTTTGCTACACAGCACCTCCCACACCTAGTAATGTGTTCAAACTGCGATGATCAAGTGGGGTGGACTTAAGTGGGTAGGACTTAAGTGGGTAGATGGGCCTTCCCACCGAGACGCATGCCCAGGGCCCTTGGGAGCCAGGTGGCTGCCTTGTTTTTGTTGCTTGGTTGGTTCCTTTCCTTTTTTTTTTTTTTTTTTTTAAGAAAAAATAAAACAGGTCAATTTGAGCTGTGGTTGTGAGGGGTGTTTGAAAATTGTCGGGTGGCAAGATGTGCTGTCAGATGTCATCCAAGTCTGTGCCTGGGGCCCCTCAGTGGGCCCCACAGTGCAGGGGCTGGCCGGTGTTCAGGTCTCACTCTCAGTGCATGGAGGTCCTGGGCCTCCGTGGGGGTCTTTTGCCACACTGGGTCTCTGCGCTCTTGCAGTGGCGACCTTGCCTTTCTAAAGCTGAATAGGCCTTTGGGCTCAGCCCTAAGGTCTACAGCTCCACAGCACAGGGGCAAAGTGTGACGGCAGAATCCTGGCCCTTTTCCCCAAGGCCTCTGCTCCTAGGTCCCCAGAGAAAACTCAGAGCGAGCAAGAGTATGCAGTAAATATTTATAGTCAACCATAAAACAAGAAATTCCATCACTGAATGGTACACAGACTGCAGGAAGCTTGGCGGGGCAGGGCAGCTTAGCTGCCCCATCTTTTGGCAATAAATAAAGCTTGGGAAACTTGAAACCTTGGCCATTTGGATTTTGTGTAAGTCTCAAACACTGATGAGTCTTGGGGCTCTTTGGATGTGTGGCTGTGAGGCAGGCAGCCCACTCACATGCGGAGGGCAGTTGCAGATACCTGGAGGGGACTACAAGGAGTTCTCGTCCAGGGCTGGGGGCAGCAGCAGTCGTGAGTGTGGTTATTGCTTGGAGGAGGCTTGGGCTGCAGCAAACACGCGCAGCGGTGAAAACGGCTTCTGGTAATTCGTAGCCATGCTGGTGCACTCCACCGACCCTCAGTACACCACAGTCCATGTTCCAGCAGGCTTGGAGCATGCACCCTGGCGTGGACTCAGCTCCTGCAGCCCAGATGTGCCTCGAGGCTCAGTTGGCCCAGGGAAGGGTGTGTTGCGCTTGTGCCTCCTGCGAACGAAAGCCCAGCCACTATCCAGAGGCCACACTGTCTGGGGTAAGAACAGGTGAACGTGTTTCTCCGAAGTGCAAAGATGAGAATACGCCTCGTTCCCTCCAGATGGGCCAGAGTCCTTGTGCCTGGAAGTAACACGGGAATCCAGCTTAGTGACCAGAGGGGACTGGGCACATGCGCACTGGGGCAGCGTGGGCATTAGGCATCCAGGACGGTACACTTGTGCATGAGATCTCAGTGCACACACACCGGGACCTCATGCCCCTGGTACGTCCATCTGCGGAGCCCTTGTGCATGTGATAATTGGAAAGCAGGGCTTGGGGCTTAGGCAGGACTGTGGTCCGGCGATGTGGGTGCTGCGGTGGCAGCAGCCAGCGTGGGTGCTGCACTGACTGGTTGGGCGAGGTGTGGCAGGAAGAGTCTGTCCTCAAGGCCGGCTGCCAGCTTGTCCAGCAGAGCCCCCGAGGGCCGGGCACACAGGCCTGATCCAGGGCACCCGCTGCCAGGTTCCTCCTCAATGGCAGGGATGGTAGGCGCTGGGACAGCCGTGGGTTCTTCACCCACACGGCTGTCCGGCGGGCAGTCGACACTGTCACCACGGCGCAGAGGTGCACGTGTGGGGCGGGGGTCGGGCCCAGGCGGCGCAGAATGCACGGCTCGCTCACCAGGGTCACTGTGTTGCCGGCCACGCTGCTGCCATTGTTTGCGTGCATGGGTGTGCGGGTGTGCGCGTGCTCGATGGCGCGCAGCAGTGGGCGGGGCATCATCAAAGTGCGGATCATGGCGCAGGAACTCATGGAAGAGCGCATCAGTCTTCTCGTCCACACTGTAGTCCCGGCGTGGTGTGCGACGGGGCCAGGCACGTGGGCTGGGAGGCCAGGTGGACTCTTCAGGCGGGGCCCCATCAAAGCTGCCCCCCATGGTAGGCGCATGGCTTGCACTGATGGAGGAGGAGCGCTTCTGCGGTGCACTGGGAGGCCCATCATCACCAGCGCTGCGCCCCTCGATGCTGGCATAGCCACTGTCCATCTGCAGCAGCTTGCGCGGCCCTCCCACCTCACCCTCTGAAGACCGCAGCATGGGCGGTGGCGAGGGCGGTGGGAAGGCGGGCGCTGTGCCCCCGGAGCCAGAGCTGTCGCCGCTGCGCACTGAGTCACGGTCGTTGCTGCTGTGGTCTGAGGCGGTGGCTGCATGCAACTCAAGCGAGGCGCGCAGACTCCAGATGTCGCGGTAGATGGTTTGGGCCTGTTCCGACCCTGCATCTCGTTCACTGTCCGACTCCTGCTGCTGCTCATGCCCCGAACCACCTATGTGGCACTCCGTAGGGGGCTCGGGGCTCACTCCTCCCATGGCGCCTGCCTCCTCCTCCTCCACCTCTAGCCTGCAAGCCAGGCGCAACCGTCAGAGGGCCTTCCCCCCATCCCCTCCCTGGCTACCCTGCTTGGTCAGGGAGGGTGGGGACGGATGGGGACTATCCACCTTGGCCAGGCTCTGCAGAAGGTGAGTTTTTAAAAATGCTGTTCCTTTGTAGGGGATGCTTTTTGGGTAAACATCTCCGAGCTCTCCTGGAGCCTCCTTTTCACCCAGGGCGTCTTATATGTGATCTAAACTGTGGCTCCTCACCCAGAGTGACTGCAGGTGGAGGACCCCTATCCCTGGGTGACTGCATAAGCCACTTCATGCCCTCCCACCATTTTGGACTGATAACAAACTAGTGGGATGATACACAATCAGAAGGGGTCACTACCCAGACCAGACAGTGTCCAATTGTAGGAACTCTGCCCTGTTTCCTGGACCCCCTATCTCACTGATACGGCCCAGAGCTTCAGGATAGCTTCCCTTGGCCTTGGGGAGGGGGTCCTGCTAAGACTGGTCAGGACAGTTTTCGAGAAGGAGCCTGAGCAGGTGGGAAGGGTCCCCGATGGTCGAGGACCCCACTGGGAAGGGGCACTGCCCTGGCATACACAGACCCCCAGCAGCCCGGCCTAAGCACATGTTTAGTCCTGGTGACCCTGGGGCTATCATCTGGGTCCCCACCCTCCCCTTGGCCCTTCTCCAGTTTCCCCCTGCTCCCCTCCTCTGATCCATGCTGGAGAGGTGGCCCTAGTGAGGCAGCTTCCAGGAGGGGCAGTGGCACTGGAGGAATTCGGCTGCCTGTCTGCTCTGCAGACAGGGCGGGGAACTCACTTCCTGGGCTACTGGGTGATGGGGTTGGGCAGGGGCCCACAGGTCCACCCCTAGCACCTTTATCTACTGAAAAATACCTGCCGAGAGCGGGGGACGGGCTGGTGGGGCTGGCCAGAAAGGGGCAGGGGGGCGGGAAGGCCATGGCAGCGCCTGTGCTGGCAATGTACTGAATGAAGTCCATGTGGGGTATGTCCCCCTCCTCCTGCTCCATGCTCTCGCTGGCTGCCCGCTGCCGCTGGAAGTGGTGCCTCTTGGGGGAGCCTGTGCAGAGGGAGGCACATCAGCCTGCCTGGGCCCTTCCCAGCCCTGTGCCCCACCCCCAGATCTGTAGGCACCAGCCTGGGCCAGATGAGCGTGCACCTTGCGGTACAGTTGTGCCAAGGCAGCAGCAGTGCCCTGAGCAGCCTGGGAAGATAGGCGTGGCTAGAGCAAGGACTTTCACTGGCCACCTAGTGGCAGGCATAGTTGAACTAAAGCAGATGGGATGCAGGCAGGTATAAAGAGTGAGGGACAGGTTAGGGGGGTGAGGGAAGAGGTGAAGCCCTCTCCTGCCAGCCCCACGCCTGCCCTTGGGCCACCTGGACAGGGGCCAGGACCCTCTCACCATGGAGGCCTGGGAGAAGCTTCAGTGGGAAGGCCTCAGGAGTGGAGAGGACAATCACCTAGCAAATAGGTTCTAGGTGCTTCTGCACCTTCATTTGACTCTAGTCACCCTCAGAAATCGCAGGCTGCACTCAGGGCTCCAACAGGGCAGCAAGACAGACCTACCCTCTCTGGCCAGGAGCACCTAGGCCGGAACTCACCCCACCCTCTCGGGTGCTAGCTGGAGCCAGGCCCCAACAAGGGGCTGGCACTGTCACTAGCCATGCCCCTCTCTCTGATACTGCTTGTCCCCTCTCCCTGCCTCCTCCACAGGGCAGCAAACACAGGCATGGCCTAGCCTAGCCTAAGCTCCTTTGAGCAGGGTTGGTTCCAGCTGTTGGTGCCCACCTCCCCACACCCTTGCCCAACCCTGCCTTGGGCTGAGAACAGGGAAGCCCTATATCCATGACCCCACATGCCCCAGGGTGTGCAGTGTTGAAAGCTGCTGTCATTTGTCCAGGGGTGGCCAAATGGGCCCCCCACCTGTTGTAAATGAATTTTATTGGCACACAGCCACACTCGCTTCCATGCTGTATACTCCCCACCACCACTGTAGACAGTCTGACTGCAAAGCTAAAAATACTATCATCTGGGTCCCCATAAAAGCTTGTTGTGTGGTCCTGTGCCTCTGCCTGACCAGCTTTGAGCCCTTGGACAGGATCCCCACTGGCCAACATAGGGCAGGTGCTGGAGATCCTTCAGGAACAGAAACCCTCCACCCTGGGTTCTGAGCCTCCCACTCTGGCTGCTTGGGGGCAGGGCCCATGGCCCTCAATCCCAGGGGCTCCAGCTCACCTCTTGTGTCCAGACTTGATGCCCGCTGGCTGGGCTCCAGCTTCCATTTCTTGACCTTGAAGTAGGGGCTGGCCCCATCCAAGCTGGCATGGCGCCTCAGGCGGGTGAAAAACTGCAGGACAGGGCCTGCCCCAGAGCCTGGGCCCACCTCCTGGGGCCCCACAGAAGCCCCAGGCCCACCAGGCTTGGTGCTACTAGCACCCACATCCAGCTGGGAAAGAAGAGAGATGCTCTCAGGCAGGAAGGCCCCCTTCCCCACTGTCTCCCACCTGTTACTCCACCCAGGCCAAGTGCAGAGGGGGAACACAGAACTCTTCCTCCCACCTTAGACACTGCCCAATAGGCTCCCAGGGGCTGGCCAGCTCTGTCCACTCCAGCCCTGGACAGAGGGGGTCCAAGGGTAAATGTCCAGGAGTGCTCACCCTGCTACTTGGCTTGGGTCCTAACCACACCCTGCCAGCTGCCCAAATGCCCCGTACACGTGTGAGCACACTGGTGTGGGAGACAGCTGTGCTTGTGTCCTGTGTGCTGCCCTCCCTGCAGGGCTCAGGTGGGGTCAAGGGGAGCTGTGGAGGATGGGAGGCCACAGGCTGACCTGTTCTGGAGCTGCACATGGAGAGGGAAGGGACACATGGGGGCCCTCACCGAGGTGCCTTCCCCGGAGTCGCTGGATGCAGAGGGGCTGATCTCGAAGTCAGCAGGGCCCGTGGCAGAGTTGTAGGGGTCACCTGGCAGGGCGGAGCTGGGGCCCACGGAGCGGCCAGTGAGGGCCTTCCCCGGGGGCTGTGGGACAGAGCCAGGGTGGAGGAGGAAGCAGTGACAGGTCAAAGAGCACTGGTGGGTGAGGGAGTGTGCTGGACCCAGCCCCCCTCTATGCATCCCAGTCAGCCCCCTCCCGTCCTGAGATGAGGGGCCCGGACCAGAGAGAGGGAAAGGTGCCACCTGCCAGGTAAGGGTGGGGGTCCCTCCCAGCAAGCCCAGGTTTGGCTGCCAAACCCTCCGTCTCACCTGGAATATGGCAAGGCTGGCCTTGGGAGGGGCAGTGGGGTGGGGCATGGCCGCTGCACTGGCCTCACTGGAGTCACACTCATGGATGGTGACAATCTTGAGGGGCGGCAGGTGCAGGTGGGTGAGACGGGCATTCTTCAGGTGATGGAAGTCCCCCTCTGTCAGGGTATACCTGTGCCCAGCATGCCCACCAGTCACCGAGCAGCCGGCTGGTCCCTGTGCTCAGCCAGATTCCCCCTGCCCACAATCCACTGCTCCATGGCCCCATCCTCCACCCTGCCAGGTCTGGGGAAAGCAGAACACAAGTGGCCACGCAGCAGAGGCCAAGTCTGCCCAGTGAGCCCAGCAGCGAGATCATGCTTCAGCCCGGACGGTGCTGACCACCCAGGGATCCCCTTACCTTCGGCCCTTGTCCTGCGCCTTGCGGCTCTGCTCAAACAGGGCTGCCTCATTGAAGGACACGCGGCGGCCGGTGGAGCTGGTGGACAGGAAGCGCTCGGTCTCTGCATCCTGGCCCTCGAGGTCCTCCCCCCTCAATTCGGGGTCTGTGAGGAGAGCCAAGAGAGGGTGGGCCGAGCCTGGTGCTGGCTGACTGTGAGCAGGACTGGCCTGGGAGGGAGCGAGGGGGCCCGACTGACCGCCAAGGATGGACAGGGAGGTGGGCGGGCACTCGCTCATCCGCTCACACACTCACTCGCTCAGCATGCGCCTGTGAGGACCTACGCGTGGGCTTTAAGGAAACAGAGATGAGTCGGAATCGAGCTGCGCCCAGTCTGGTGGGGGAGACAGACAGACACAGAAGGTCAGGAGGCCCAAGGAGGGAGGCCCAAGAGTGGTCGGGGGGCGGGGCCTGGGTAAGGGTGGGACCTGGGTGAGGCCTCACCTTGGATGGGGTGGGTGCCATTGTCCAGGTAGGTGGTAGTAGTCTTCTCTAAGTCCTCTGTGGCTCTGGGGCAGGACAACAGGAAGAGCAAGGTTCGTCAGTGTCCCTGAAAAGCTTGTGCCACTGGCAGTGCCCCGAGCTCACTGGATCCCACCTGCTGGGATGGGGTCCCTGCACAGATGCCCTGTGCACCTGTGGCTCCCAAACACTGCTGCCCTCACACAGGGGCGGTGGGCCTGCTCTTCACTGGCCGGCTGTCCAACACTCACCCCGCTCCATGTCCCCCAGAAGGCAGCGGGGGTTGTGGCCACGCACCTGTTGAAGTTCTGGTGGACTTCCCAGCAGCGCCTGCACAGGAGCAACACACCAGACAGCACCACAAGGGTCCCCCCCACGAAGAGCGACATCACCACCACTAGCAGCATGTAGCTGTCCAGGATGGGTTCGGGCTCTGCCTGTGGGGTGGCAGGAGTCAGGTCCTGCTGTGGACTCTGGTGGCCTCAACCCACCAATCTCCCTCCCTAACCCCATCACTCACAGTGGGGCGGACTGTGGTGTTGTCCCACGTTATGGTCAGGGTGGCTGTGGTGGAGGTGGTAGCAGCTGTGGCCATGGTTGCAGTGGGCTGCATTCTGATGTGAGGAGGGCCCTGTGGGGGCAGGGCCTGCTCAGCTCCAGCTCCCGGGCACCCACCCCCTCTTTCATCCCAGGGAGTCAAAGCAGGAGCCCACGCAGGGCAGTGACTCACAGAAAGGTGGGGGGAACCAGGGGCTGCCACCTCCCACCTCAGATGGATCGATACCCAGCAGAGACCTCCAACTCTCCATCTTTAAGACAAAGGTGTGTGTGTATCACCTGCTTCCCCAGCTGGTGGGGCCGGATGGGCAAGGTAGCTAGGCTGGGAGCCCTGCCCAGGAAAGGGGAATCACCCCTAGGAAAATGGGGAAACTGAGGGTGTCAATTACACCTGCGTGCCCACCACCCCAAGAGACCACAGGGCCCTGCCTGCCCCATCAAGGGAGAGGGAGGGGCCACCCCAGGAGACTGGCTCCAAGCCAGCAGGGACTGATAGTCCACGGTGGGGAGTGGGGCAGAGTGGCTGAGCACAGGGAGCCTGGGTCATGACTCGGGAGTTAAAGGCCCCCTTCCAATGATCGCTAGAGAGAATTAAAAAGCCAAAGAAGGAGCATCTGTACCCAGCCCTGAAGAATCTGGTTCCCATGGCGACTGAGCGAGCAGGCTGAGCTGGGGTGGGGGGGTTGCCAGGGAGTACTGGGGAGGGGCGGGGCGGGGCGGGGGAGAGAGGCCTCCTGCAGGGCGACTCATGCGGGGCCCTGGGCGGCAAAATGGCTGCTGCGAGCCTCCCCACGCACCGGTGCCCAGCCCGAGGCCGGGCGCTTCCGCCAGCAGGCTTTCCCAGCCTGGGCTGGCAGGCGTCCATGCCTGCCTTACGCTGGGGGAAACTGAGGCCGGACAGGGGCCCAGCACTAGGGAAAGGGACGGCTCAGACATTGCACCTGACGCTCCCCGCGGCGGGAAGGACTGGGGCGCAGTCTGGAATCTCAGACTGGAGCCGGATGGATGACCGGCAGCGCTGAATAGGCTGGGCTCCCGCTCGGTCCTTCCCCAGAGGAAAGGGAAACCTGTACACAGGCTCCAGCGTCCCCAACTCCTTCGGGTTTTGACCCCACACGATAGCGGGGGAAACTGAGGCCCAGAGATAGGGTGGGTGTTGGCGAAAGTCAGGTGTCCTCAACGCTCGGGGTCAGGGTCTGGCCGCGGCTCCCGTCTCCTAGGGGGTAGGGCGCGCGCATATGTAGGTTGGGAAATGAGTTCAGGCTGGAGGGGGAGGGGGCAGAGGCGCATGGACATGACAGGAGACAGAAAAGATGGCAGGAGGCGGAGGAAGAAGAGAGGTGGACTCTCGGGGTGGGCGGGGACCGGAGCGAGGGCGGAGGTTCCCCGAGGGCTAGACCCTGAGGTCCCGCTGGGCCTCGGTTCCCCGAGCTCGCTAGCCTCTGAGCCTAACCTCGCTCTTACATCCGGCCCCGGGGGCGGGGATGACGAGTGAGGACAGGCAGAGAGGGGGGCTCCAGGCACTCGGGCTAAGCCAAGAGGCGGAAACGCCATAGCCCGTGCTGGATCTCCCGGGGTAAACTGAGGCCCGAGAGACCGCGGACGGGGGGCGGTCCCTCTTCGATCCTCGGAAAGCGAGGTGCAGAACCCCGCGGGTTGGCTCCCACGCCCTCCCCGGATCCTCCGGCCCCTTCCTCGTGCCTCGCCGGGAAAGGACAGTAGTCCCGAGCTAAGGCGGGCACCAGAGCCGACCATGATCCTGGGCTCCGCGGTCCCGGCCTTCCCCTTGCCCGCCCCGGTGCAGCCCTGGGCCCGCCGCGCCTACCTCAGTCTCGGGGCGCGCGGCCCATTGGCAGCGGGCGGAGATGCGCGGCGCTCCGGGCTGGCTCCGGCGCCCGGTGGCCGCGGAGCAGAAGAATTTATGAATGGAGAGCCCGGTGAGCGGGGGAGGCTGGCGCGAGAGGAGGGGCCGCTCACGTGACCGCGTTGGCTACGAGCCCGCTCCCACCCGCTGGGTGCCGCCGGGTCCTCGACCGGCCGCCCCCGCCGCGCTCGCCGCCGCGTCTGGCTCGGTCCGCACTGGCCACCGCCTCCCCTTCCCTTCCGGCGGCAGCGGGGGAGGGGGGTAAGGGGAGGCGGAGCTTACGCTCCCTGGCGCCCCCTCCCCACACCGAGCTACGGTCTCCTGCTGCGGCTGATCTCCGCCCCCAGCCTCTGCAGCAAGATTCGTTGACCCTTCCCGTGGACCCAAAGGGTTGGGGAGGGGGGGCACCGTGGGATGCACGACTATCCCCAGCCCCGGGTCCTGGAGTGCACAGACCCCCTCCTTATCTTTCCCCAGTCTGGGGGTCCTCAACATACACACAGCTCAGGGTTTTCAGGCACATGTCCTCTCGTGTGAGGACGACACTGTTAGGGCTCACGGTGCGCCCTGTCTTGTTGGGACGAGCAAAGATAATAGAATACAGCCTGTGTAGAGTACCATCGGGACCTGCCGAGTGCCGGTGACAGAACTACCCTGCAGAAACCCCACGCCTGGCAAACCCCAAAGCTGCTTCCTCTTCTTCCTCTCCGAAAATCGTGCCTTGTCCTTCTAGATGCATAGGCCACCACCCTGCCATCAGTCTGGTCCTGATCCCATTCCTTCCAGACCCCATAACGATACCCCTTCTTCTCCAGGGAGGGCCCACAATGCTCAGCGATGCCCAAGTTCAACCTCCAGGCATTTGCACCTGTAGGCGCCAGGCCAAGACCACTCTTTCCCAGCTAAGCTGTAAGAGGCTCTCCCTGGCCCCCTTCAACACTTCCCAAATACCAAAGCCTCCCTACCTCTCCTCTTGGCTATGTCTGCTAACATGGCAACCACTGGCCCCCACTCCTGTCCCCTGCTGCACTTTTTTTCGCGCTCTGGCCCTCTATGTGTTGTATCCCCTGTCCCCGTTACATGATGACCTGCAAGAACAGGAACTCATTTAAGGCTGGGTTCCCAGGTATAACACAGGGCTGGCACCTAGGAGGGAACGTGCTTATTGAGTGGTCGAAAGGGCGACACCGCCAAAGGAGAGCAAGGGGGCAGCTGAGTGGATAAATATCCAGGAAAGTTGGCATCAGTTGAATAAGGATGGCATGTTCAAAGGCCCTGAGGTAAGAAAGTATGTTTGCAGAAGACCAACATATTTGAGGGAGCAGGGGAAACCAGCTTGTAGTTCTCAGCAGAGTAATAACATGGTCCCTGTGGCTGTGTGGGGAGAAGGTACCCATGTTGAGGCTGGGGGAGGAGGCTGGGACCATCCAAGCCACTGATGGTGGCCAGGTGGCCGAGCTGAGTGGTCAAGCCTTGCCAGTGGGTCTGCCAGGGTATTTATTACATGATAACCTTAGGTTTGGCCCTAACGGGTTGTGTCTTTACCACGAGCCACACTGGAATGGGGATTGGAAAAAAGTCCAATGGATGGGTTTGAGCAGTCGATTAGATCGATCAGGCCTCGACAATGGGTCTAGGCCTCCAGGAGAGGTCAGGCTTCGCACACAATACACCCCTAGACACGTGAGTAGGGCTTAACAATGCACACTCCCCCATAACCAAGGCTGGGAACGGACCTTTTTGGCAAGGATGCTGCCAGGCAGGGGCGTGGCCTCTGCGCCTGCCTGGACATTGCAGGGAGCTAGGACTCACGCTGCCCCTGGGGTTGGGAACCTCTGCAGCAGCCCCGCCTCGCAAGAGTGACACCCACTACCCTGCGCCTTGCACTCAACTGCTCCGCAGCAAAGAACCTTCCCGTTCAGTCCCGACCCTGCATTTTCCCCGAGCCCGAGGTGGGGGACAGGGGTTTAGGACCCACCCCTGTGCGCCGACCTGCGTGCGTGACCGCGGAGGCGCGGCAGCGACGTCAGCGCCGCAAGCGAGACTGCGCAGACCACGGTGACGTCAGCGGAACCCCGGGCCGCCCGCGCACGCGCTCCTGCGTCAGCGGCGCGTGGGGGCGACAGCCGGGCGAGGCTGCGACAAGAGCATCTTTGGACACGGAGGCGCCCTCTCGTGGCGCCCTCGGACTTTGCAGCCAAGCCGTGCTAGCGCAGCACGGAAAGTCCTGCTCGCGCTGGATGCGATTCCCGGGATTCCTGAACCTCTCTCAATTGCAACCTGATTCATCACCACCCTTCACATTATTTTGCACTTTAAAAAAAAAGTATTTGTCCCCTCCTAACATACTATATGATTTGGTTAGTTATTACGTTGAATTTGTCTGTAAAACGCTGTCACCACCCACACCAGAAGTGGAGTCTTGGTATTTCTGATTTCTTTCTAACTCCTAGCATCCAATGAACGCTCTCCAAATCTTGAATTCAACTTAAGTGTCTCCTCCTCCGCGCAAGCTTTTGATCTCCCCATGCAGAACCGTCTAACTGACATCCCTCCCACACACCTGACAAGTGAACCCGGAGCTGAGGCCGAAACGAAACTACAACCTCCAGCATGCCGCGCGCCCGGTAGCCTGTCGTCGAGGTCGCGCGTAGCCACTGGGGTCGTATTCCGCGCATGCGCCTTCAAGACTAATCCTTCTCCCAGACGTCCCCGCGCGTCGTCCTCCTCGCCCTCCAAGCCACCCGTGTTCGGCAAGACCCTGACCACCTGCCGCTGCCGTTATGCTGCCAGCCGCGCTGCTCCGCCGCCCCGGCCTGGGTCGCCTCGTGCGCCAGGCCCGTGCTTATGCTGAGGCTGCGGCCGCCCCGGCCCCAGCCGCAGGCCCGGGACAAATGTCTTTTACCTTCGCATCACCCACGCAGGTGCGGACGCTATTTCGGAGCCAGGATCCGCGTTCCTCTCCCGAGTTCCCCAACTCTCAGGTCGCCAACCCCCTATTACGGACCCGGGATCCGAGTCCCACAACTCCCGAACTCTCGGGCCTTCCACCTGGAATCCGACGCCCAAGAGCCCTACCTGCCCTTCAAGCCGGCATTGCCTTTCGTTGCAGGCACCGCTCCCGAGATAAGAACCTTCTATGTGCTCCTCCCTTGAGGCACGTCCTCGTATCCTTACAGCATCTCTTTGCCGAAGGATTTGGGTGGCTGGATTTCATTCTCACAGATGATGGCACTGAGACACTGCCCAAGGACCAAACCCCAAGCGTCGGCCCCAGCGCCGCTGCTTCTGTGCCTCCCATGGCACTCAGCCCTGCCCCAGCCCATTTCACTGCTGAGGAGACTAAGTCCTAATGGAGTGGGACTGGCCTGCAGTGACCTGCTCCCCGTGTGTCTTCTCCAGGTCTTCTTCAACGGTGCCAACGTCAGGCAGGTGGACGTGCCCACGCAGACCGGAGCCTTCGGTATCCTGGCAGCCCACGTACCTACCCTGCAGGTCCTGCGGCCAGGGCTGGTCGTTGTTCACGCTGAGGATGGCACCACCTCCAAATACTTTGGTGAGTTCAGCAGAAGGTCGGTCCCCATATCAGTTGATGTGGCAAGAAAAAGTACTGTGGGCACCCGAAGGACACAGTGGGAAGCAAGCCAGAAGCGTCTTCCGGCCTTCAGCTGGAGACTGGCTGTGGTTAAGCAGCTTGTAGCAGGTTGGGGGAGGGTTACAGATGCTGGGAAGAACAGTAAAACTATGCTGGGAGGGCTCTTAGAGAAGGAAACCTGTGGAGGAAGAAACTGGCTCTAAGAAGGCCTTCCACCAGCATCAGTCTTCAAAACCAGAATTCAAACACAGCCCTCTGTTCTCCTTACTTCTGCTCAGCTAGGGGGCTGGTAGGTGAAGGGAAGGGTCTGTGTCCCCATGCTCAGCCACCTGCAGATGCCCCTGGTGGCCCCCTGGTCCCATGTGTTCTCTCCAGGTGTCCATCCCCCGTGCTGGACCCCAGGGCTCCTGTGAGGACACTGTCCTGGTTCTGGGGCTGGTGGTTTCCCCCAAGCCTGGATGTGATCTCAGTCCCAGTCCTCCCACAGTGAGCAGCGGCTCAGTCACAGTGAATGCTGATTCGTCAGTTCAGTTACTGGCCGAAGAGGCAGTGACGCTGGACATGCTGGACCTGGCAGTAAGTGTCCCAGGGGAAACTGAGGCACTAAGCAGGCACGAGCTAAGAGCTCCTGGCTTTGGGGGGTGGAGAGGCAGGTGCCAAGCCAGGGACTCTGCTTGGCCCTCACCACCCACCCATTTACTGCAGGCCGCCAAGGCAAACTTGGAGAAGGCACAGTCGGAGCTGTCAGGGGCAGCAGACGAGGCCTCGAGGGCCGAGATCCAAATCCGCATCGAGGCCAACGAAGCCCTGGTGAAGGCTCTGGAGTAGGCAGTGCGTGTCCCTCGCCAGCATCAGCAGGGAAACGGAGGTCCAGAGTAGGACAGGCTGGAACCTGCTCCCATGGGTTCATTATGAGTGGGTGGGGGCAACTCCTTTGGGAGGGAGCCATGCTTGCCAACACAGCCACCAGGGGGCAGGGCAGTGCCAGTGTATCCTACAGCACACTCCCTGGGCCCAGGCCTGCTGGGTGGGGGTGAGGTCAGAGACACTGTTCTGCCCTTGGGGGGAGTTGTCCCCTGGGGGACTGGCCTCCTGCCTCCAGAGATACGACCAACCTGACTTGCCGCCTGCCACTCTCATCCCTGTAGAGATCTCTGCTCCCCACCACCTTCTTCGGATAGCCTGCCTCTTGGCCTGCACCCCATTAAACACCAGGGACCCCACTTGTGTGTGCTGATTTTGTCTCCTACCCAGGGCAGTGGGCTTCAAACCCTGTACTCCCTGTGAGGTAGGGCCTCAGCTTGGGGATTTGGAGGTTGTGGCCTGAGAGGTCCTTGGGGGCCTCTGGTTCTCCAGAGGAAGAAGGGTGGGCAGCATAGTCAGTGATAGCAGGTCAAGAGGGTGGGGTCAGGCTTGGGGACAGAAAGTGAGGAGATGACTGTGGCTCTTGGGCCAACCCTGGGTTGCTAGACAGACATCTGGGGTCCTGTCAGATGCCAGGCTGTGATCTCTACCCTGTGGGCTCCCTGGCCCTGGCCCTGCTCTAGCAGGAAGGGACAGGCCCTGCCCTGCGCTGCGCTGGCCTGGCCTGTGGGTAGCCCTGGCTGGCTGCTTAACCCCTGGTAGTGTTGGCATCTCTCTGGCACCCCAGCCCCAAATGAGGTGGGGTATCAGGGGAGGGGTGGCCCTGGCAATGCATGCCTTCCCTCTGCTGCCCCACCTCTTCCCTTTTGTAACACTCTAGGTGACCCAGACTTGGGCTTCAGGTGGTAGGCAGAGGTCTTTAAGGCATGAATAAGTTTTCTTGCCCCCTCTTCTCAGCCCTGAGCCTGGGTAGGGCTTATAGGGTATTCCAAGGGAGTGACTGTGTGGGAGAGCCTGGGCCTCCCTGTGACACACAGGGAGGCCACCCCGGGGCGTGTCATCAGCTGTGATTTGCTATGCAGTACTGTGTCACAGTCTCATGTAAGTGACTGTCGTCCCTGTGTTTGACTCTTTACATGGTGGGAGAGCTGTGTATACGGGCCTCCAGGCAAACCCAAAGCTCAGTGGAGGGAGGTGCATGTGTCTGGGTCTCCCTACTCTCCATGAGGCCCCAGCAGCATTCCCCCACCTACCAGGAACCCCCAGCCCAGAGAAGCTGTGATAGCCAGGGGTGTCACAGGTACAGTCCCACCCCTCCATGTCTCTAGCTCAGAATCAAGGTCCTAGAGTTCTTGGTCACAGGGGGCACTATAAGACCAAGGAAGGAGGGGCAAAGAGGGAGACCTTCAGGAAGACACTCCTCCAGCTCCTCCCATGACAGGGATCTCCTGGCCCCGCCCTGAGAGGCTTTAGCTGCCTGCTCGGGCAGGGGACGGCAGGATGCAACTGCGCCCTCAGCACAGCCCTTGTGGGAGACTTGTGAGCCTTGGGGACACTGTCCCCTGACGGGCTAGTGCTGGCAGGGCCAAGATCTGGGATAGGAGAGGTCCAGGATGGAGCAGGCCACAGGGCCAGGAACCAGGAATTGAGACTTCTTCCATAGGGTAGGCTTGGGACCTAATGAGGGCAAGACGGGGGTCCTCTGGTACACTGTGCTCACATCCTGGCAGAATCGCTGAACTATGGGAACACACTAAAAGAGAAGGAACAGGAAGCCGGTAGATTACCGCATTTATTAAGTTGGATTTGCAGAGTTAAGGTCAGGGCCCCTCCGGAGAGCACAAAGTTCTGCCTATCCCACGAGGAGCACATCTACTCTTTAAGGGTCCCACCTAGCCTGGTCCTGCTTTCTCTGCTATCTCCATGCTCGCTCTGGAAACAACCCCCACCCTGGACCATTCAGCCTGCAGCTACTTGTCTGCAGAGCTTTGCACTGGCTGTTTCCACTTCCTGGAGCACCATCTGTGTGTGGCAAACTCCTTTCCATCCCTCAACCCCAGCCCCAGCGACTCCCTCCTGCTGACCCAGCACTGATGACCCTGCAGAGCTGGGAGTGTCTGGGTGTGCTGGGGGTGGGAGCAGAGGCCACAGGAGCACTGGGTGAGAGCAGAAAGAGCCCAGCCCTGGGAGGGATGGCCAGGGTGGAGTTGGAGGTGGGGTTGGGCAGGTCGGATAAAGGGAGAAACCAGATAAGTGGACAGAGGTATAGAACTTGGGGTCCCTCTCTATGTAGAGGGGGCAGGAAGACCAAGAAGGTTCCACCACCAACCAAGATCATCCTCACAAAGCCTCCCACCCTGGGCAACTGCAGGGAGAAAAGACACGCCACATTCCTGTCTGTGTGACCTGTTTTCCAGTATGTAAAACGGGTAGGGGGGCTGCCCGTTTTACATACTGCCTACCCCAAAGGATGGACAGCAGGCTGTGAACTTGCATTACTGAGTACTGACAGCATGGCGGTATCTGTGTGAGAGACCTACACCTCAGGCCCCAGAGTGAGGCATGCTGCATTCTCATTCCAACCCACGGCCAGCTGGGAGAAACAGGCTCTAGAGGCCAAAACCCTCCCGAGGTCACAGGACCTATGGTGACTGGCTGCACAAGGCAGGCCTGGCACTGGTTAATCGCTCCCTAAATGCCCTCTGAGGTCACTGTTAAGGGATGCAGGAGGCCGCCTGCTGGGGCACCCCCACTCCAGGCAGGTGACTTCGGCCAGCCTGTTTTCCTGGACTGCGCTGCTGACTCAGGCTCCCCTTCCCGTCCCCCACCCTCGACACGAGCGCCCTCAGGCCGAAGCACAGAGCCTGGAAGGGCAGAAAAAGCGAGACAGGGAATTCAACTGTGCACCCCCGAAACTCAGTTCCCGTGGCTCGAGCAGGGGTGCGTCCCGGGTTCAGTGGCATTCATGGAGCACAGTCATTTGCGGGACGAATAGCCCAGGCCGGGCGGCGCCCCAGGGCCCTTGCCCGCTGGGAGGGGCGAGGGATAGCCTGCGTCACTGCCAGCCCGTTTCCCCTCACCCCCGCCCCCTGCCCGTCCAAACTCCACCCCAGGGAAGGCGGCGCGGATAAAGGTTCGGGGCCGGCTGTTCTCCTCCAGACCTACCCCGCCACCGCTCACTTGATCTTTACTTGGGTACATTCAGAACTGTTGTGACCTCCGACTGGCCGCTCTCGGTGAGTTTTGGGCAGGATCTCATGGGCCAAGGAGGGCTTCTCCACTCTAGGCTCTTAAGGGTGTCTCACTTTTCTTTGTTCTTGGGGCAGGCAGAATTCGGGATATCTCCAGTCCTGGGAAACAACCCCGGGACCTAGAATGGGAGGAGCTAGGCACAGCCAGCACCCCGGTGGAAGGACCTCAGCCCCCGCCCCGCCCCCTCATCCTAGGCACTCCCCTCCCCAGAGTGACCTTGAACTAGTTGCTGTTCCAGCCTGTTTCCCCCGCTGTACGGTCCCAGTTTCCTGATTTAGAGACTTCACACTCATTAGCGAGGCTTTCCCCAAGCCCGCAGTCGGTTAGCTTCACTCCTGTCCCGGGCAGCCTCTCGCCCCTTCCCCAGGACTCTCGGCAGCGCTCCCGGATGAGGCCGGCAGAGGGCACGCTAGCGCTGCTGACTCACCCCAGCCCCGAGAAGAGCGGTGCGCGCGGGCGCAACAGGGACGCCGCGTCACGTCATCGCTCGGGCGGGTGCGACTCGAGAAGCGGGCTCGGTCCGCGAGACTGGGGTGGGACGTGAGGTGGCACCGGCGCGGGAAGGTTGCTCCCGACACCGGCTACGTCACCGGTATGCAGACTTCGCCCTCAGCCCCACTCCTCATGGAGACTTCATACCCCAAGGTCGAGCCCACCCGCGAGCCGCCGAAAGGGGCCCAGCAATGAGGCGCGGGGATTGCCTCGCTTCCGCCCGCGGTAGCTTCCCGGATTGACGCGGGGAGAGGCCACGCGACATCCTGTCCCTTATGGAGCCGGGACAACGCCCGCCTTCACGCCGCACTATTCCGGGCCGGGGTCTCGCGCCTTACAGGGCTGCTCGCCCTTTGTTGTGGGCAGCGGGCCTTATGAATGGCCCCCAGCGCGGGCGGGGGCGTGGGGGCCGGCTTCTGCAGCGCCAGCTCCGCCCCCGCCGCGTTCCCCTTGGCCACCGGGACAGGGGCGGGGCCAGAGGCGGGCGCGGCAGCCACGTGGGGCAGCGCCGCGGGTACTTCCATTGGCTGGACAGCGCGGCCAACTAAGCGTTTGCCGCGCGCCGATTGGCCGGCGCAGGGCCGGCGGAGTAAGTAGTGAATGGGAGGGGGCGGAGACCCCGCCCCTTGGAACACTGCTACATTATAACTTTTTTTTCTTGTTACTTTCACCCCCAGATCCTCCGAGCGGCGGCGGCTGCGATTGTTGCTAAGGGAGGTGACGCGCCGGGAAGCGCGGCCCGAGCGGCAGACGGCACTAAGCTCCGCCGGCCTGGGGCGCCGACTCCTTTGGGACCCTCCCCCCGCGACCGCGGTGTCTTGGTCGCCGCCTGCCGCCCTTGAAAGAAGCCGAAAGTACCGTCCCCACCCCCGGAAGGCGCCCCAACGAGCCGACGCGACCCCTGAGCGCCACTGGGATTCTTGATTCGCCATTTGCTCCTGGGACCTTTTCGAAGGGAACACGCGAAGCTTTTCGTCCCTAGTGGCCCCCCCGAGGACCCTGGTTCGGGGAGCCCCTGCCCTGCCCTGCCCTGCCCGGAGGCGCGGCGAGGATTGGCGGCGCCCGGCGGACCCCAGGCCCCTAGTGCGGGCAGGGGATGGAGCCGCAGCCCGGCGGCGCCCGGAGCTGCCGGCGCGGGGGCCCCGGCGGTGCCTGTGAGTTAGGCCCGGTGGCGGATGTGGCGTCCATGAGCCTGGCCATCCACAGCACGACGGGCACCCGCTACGAGTTGTCTGTGTCCCCCGACGAGACAGTGGAGGGGCTGCGAAAGAGGCTGTCCCAGCGGCTCAAAGTACCCAAGGAGCGCCTGGCGCTGCTCCACAAAGACACGTAAGTACCGCGCGCCGCTCCGGCCCCAGTGCACCCCTGGCCTGCTGCCCCCTTTGGCCCCGGCCCCCGGACGGGAACAAAGAGCTCGCGGCTCAGGGAAGGAAGGGGGCGGCCAAATGCGGGGGGTGGGGGTGGCGCGCTCTCGGGCGCCCTCTGCTCGGCCTTGCTTGCTTCAGCCCCCTCCCCTGTCCGGGGTCGCTGCACAAAGGCGGCTTCGAGAGTGCCCCGGCTGGGCTTAGGCGACCCCCCTCCTGGGACGGCAGGAGCCCCGGGGCGGTGCGGTGCTCCCGGCTGCGGGGGTGGGGTGCGCTGCCGTCGCTTCCCCTGCCTTCGTCTTCTGCCGGTTTACGCATCTGCTCCGCGGCCCCCTCTGCGGCTAGCTGTCTCTCCCCACTTGCCTCTCTCTGCCCCGCTTTGTTCTCACCACCCAGCGCTCCCCTCAGCCTCCCCCTCCCCCATGGTATTTAAATCGCCTCCAGGCTGGGGAGCCCTCCTCCCGCGGGCCTCCAGGGACACGCTGTGTCCATCCCCAGCGGAGGGGCCCCGGTGGGGGAGGGGCGGGAGGGGGAGGGTCTCCTTTGTCTGAACGGCGGCAGCCTGCGCCAGGGAGGGAGGGAGGAGGGGGAGCCTGGCCGGGCAAAGCCCCTAAAGGCTAAGCCTTGTGGCCCCACAAAGACGAGCCCAGGGCCCCAGTGGGTAAATTATAAGCAGGGCTGGCCCTGGGGTGCTTGGGAGGGTGTCATAGGGCACAATGGGGCCCGGGTAATGAAAACTGCCTTGCTGAGGTATAAAGGTGCCACAGTCCAGAGATGGTGTTCCTTGAGAGAAGGGGTCCGAATCAATAGCATGGGAGCCCAGGGCCAGAGAGTGAACCTCGCCCCATGTACAGTGCCCTGGGTCTAGGGGCCAGTGAGAGATAGGGTGGTAAAACTACGGTCTCACCTCAGTAAGCACAGACCTCTCCCTCAGCCTCTGCTTCCGTGTCCCTGCCTGGTCTATGCTGTAGCCTCACCCTCTTCCTTCCTCCCCCCCACCCCCACCAGCCGGCTCAGTTCGGGGAAGCTGCAGGAGTTCGGCGTGGGGGATGGCAGCAAGCTGACTCTCGTGCCCACCGTGGAGGCGGGCCTCATGGTAAATGGCTGAGGAGGCCCCAACTTGGGCGGGCAGCCCCCTTTCATGCCAGCATGGTCCCCATCACACAAGTCTGCGCTCCCTTGTCCTCCGAGGCAGCCAACCCCCTCCCAACCTCCCCACCTAGCAGGGCCCTCCCAGCCCAGGTGCCTGGCCCAGAATGCATACTCAGGGTCTCCTCTCCTCCCCTCCCCTCCCTCTCTTTGTAGTCTCAGGCCTCAAGGCCAGAACAATCTGTGATGCAGGCCCTGGAGAGCTTGACAGAGACCCAGGTGAGATATGCGCCGCCCCTCCTAGCCCAGTAGGTAGCAGGCCCAGTGCCAAGCCCCTCTGGAGAGCCTGGGGTTGTTTGTGCTCCCAGGAAGCCTGTGGGGAGGGGACTTTTGCTGCCCCACCTTCTTGACATCTTGGCCTGGTCACCCAGCTTCCTCTTCCCCCTCCCTTCGAACAGTCACCACCTGACCTTGAGGGCTTTCTCTCCCACGGTTGGTAGGTCGCTGCCATGGAGGAGGGGGTCAAGCTTTCACAAGCCTGCCTTTGGGGTGACCTTGGCCCAGCTCCCACCCCTGGGGCCTATGTCCC
>PVKM010009007.1:0-37782 GCA_004027735.1 Carollia perspicillata | reverse complement strand
AAGATTAGTAATGAATCATGTATGATAAACCTAAGGCAACAATTCTGTCTTGCTTAGCTTCATTCCTCTACATTTTGCCCAAGAAAGTCTAGCATCTCAACTTCCCTTACCACAAGCCACAATTGAGTCCACATTTAGGTCCACCAAGTGGACAATTGTTAGTCACTTTCAGTGGTTTGAGGTAAAATTTCAAACCCATTTTGAAAATCAGCCCAATCCAATGCTACATTATTTCCTCCTTGGTATAAACCTTAAGAATCTATTAGTAAAATTTTCTTCTAGTGAATACTCTCCTGCCTCCAAGTTTGGATTGTGTTCTCTTATCCCTGGATGCTGCTAGATTCAATATTAGTTTGGGCCTGTAGAAATGAGAGAGAGTGGGGGTAAGGAAGCCTTGAAAATCATCAGTTTCTCCTAATTGCTTTAGGTCATTTTATTTAAGACCCTTTAATGATGAGGAGACAAACCACCTAATAGATGGAGGGAGGGACAGTTTATTCTGACAAGGGAGTTCAGGATGATTTGGGATACACAGTCCAAATATTCAACAGAATTCATCCAAATGCCCCACTCTAATTCTAGGGATTCCATGCCTTCATTAAGCTCCCCTATGCAATGAGAACCATCCATCCTATAGTCCTACAACTAATTATTTCCTTCATAACATTCTATTACAACAGCCACTTTGTCTCCCAAAGCATTTTAATAGACAATTGTGGGAAAGTATAAATGAAAATTTAACTGTTTTACCACCATGCACCACAGACTACCAGCATCCCATTTTCTCTTGGTCATCTCTCATTATAAGCCTAACTAAATCAGATAACCAATTATACATTCCATATTTGAGGTTCTGTTTCCTGGGTTATAATGCTTTATCAAAAAAGCTTTGGTCAGTATGACATTTAATTTTCTATGTTAAATGGAAGGTGTTTGGGGTAAGCTTAATATCTAAATGGGTGAACTTTGAGTAATGGAGATTGCCCTCCATAATGTGAGCGGGCTTCATCCAATCAGTTGAAGGCCTGAATAAAAAAACAAAAAGACCAGCCTCCCCAAACAAGAATCAGCTCTCCTGGAGATTGCCTCCAGACTTTATTTGCCATCACCCCTCTGGGTCTTCAGGCTACTGGCCTTCACACTGGAACTACACCACTGGCTGTATTGGCTCCAGATTACGGCCTCCATAATCACATGGCCCAATTCTTATAATAAAACTTTTTCTTTCTCTCTCTCTCCACATAGATAGAGAGATAAATAGACAAGAGGTTTATACAACTGCTATAAGGATGGTGAGTTTCAAAGTTCAAGGAGGCTGATGCTGACTTTCAGGAAATCTGGAAGTATAAGAATTACACAAGTCACTGCTAAGTATCTCAGCTGCCTGCAGCACCAAAGAAGGTGATTCTCAGGAGAATGCCAAGAAACCACTAACAGCCCTATGTCTCCCATCCACTAAGGGCCACATCCAGTCCATAGCTGCTTCATGGCCTTTTTACCTTTTGGCTTCCAAATCTCATAAAAGTACTTCCCATTAGCTAAGTCCAGCAACTGATAAAAAGAAAATCTGGGAAAGGTAGTCCAAAAAAATCAGACTGGTGGGATAACAGTGGGGAGGTGGGGGCAGTGGTTGTTGAGTGTTCCGAAGGGAGCAGAGCGGCTGCTGAGTTGACAATTAGAAACAGAGAGCCTTTGGTGTGCTTAGTGAAGACACAGGATCCCCATAACAAAGCACAACCCAGAACAGTTCCCAGACAAGTAGGGGAACATAGAAAGTGAGAGTTAAAGAGACCTAAGCGGTCATGTGACCAGCTCTTCATTTTCAGACAAGCAATTAATGCCCAGAGAGAAGATGAAACTCTAGAAGTCATTGTTAGTTATTGGCATACTCAAGATGTGAGCCCATGAACTAGTTAAGATTCTTTCTACCACTCAGTTGTTTTGCATTTTTGGTTACTTTCTGGTCTAACCAAGGGCATAAGCTGTTCTTTCCCAAACCTCATGCTCCTGGGATCACTCTTCTCCATCCCAGCAAGTTTCTCCATTGCTCTAGAAAACACACCCTCCTGCCCTGTGCATATTAACACATCACACCCCAAAGATTCAAGCACCCAAAGCACTTTACTTTTAGTGGGAGGAGCTCCTCATTTCTGAAAGATTCAGACACCTGAACAGATCTCCTTTTCTGATTTTCCTTCCATATTTCTTCCTTCTTCTAGTCTCTGCTTTAGGACCTAGATCCCTTAGTCACCAGAAAAGAATATTTTCTGTTCTGAGGAAGTAAAACCTGCCATCCATTTATTTATACAAACAAATTGTGACAGGATAGCTGCCGTGGCCTCTGCCCATAAAATCTCCCTAAATTAGGCTTGTCTTCCTTTAAGTCTACAGTTCCTCCAGTAAGCACCAAAAGCCTTCCTCTGAGTCAGTCTCAAATCCTTGTTTTGTTCCCTCACAAATCAGTTCCCACAGCTTCACAATCCTGGCTTATTATCTCTGCCCAGATAAATATTAGTCTAGCATATTATCATATCTAAAACTCAATCATGCTTCAATGTCTTTGGTTTCATATTAGGATAACTTAATCCTTTTGGAGAGAGGAAATTTGGCAACACTTGTGTCCTTTGCTAATAAGAGTAGGATTGTGATTTTGCCAGGCCTTTGGGAAGAAAAAGAGGGTTATATTAAATCCTGCTTTAGCAGGCACCTGTACCCACCAGCCCTTGGTTCAAAGGAGCCTAAGGAACAGCAGACAGACGGGAAGCCTAGCGATGGCCAGGGCCTGGTGCTGCCATGCAAATCCTCTGACTATCAGGGCAGACCTTGAGGGCTGAATGAAGTCACCTATGTTAATATCGTCTTCTCCCTGGACACACATGATCTCGTCACAAGGGCACATGTGCAGAGACAGAGAGAGGAGTGCCCCAGAAAGGCTCAGACTCAGCTTAGCAGCCAGCTCCATGGTAGGAGGTCACAGAAGACAGAATACATTGTGTGGCTGCAAGGCTGGAACTCTGCTGCGGCTAAAGGCAGCTTGGAAATCTAACCAGACTGATGAGCTGCTGCTGCTCTTCCTTAGGCCCAAGGGGGCAGCACCAGGAAGAACTCACACACAGGACAAAGGCCAGGGGCGGGGTGAACTCGGTGCCCTGAGTTCGGTCTTTGCAAGGCATTTCTTCCTTCTCCTTACTACAGAAACCACCAGGTCTTCTCTCATGCCAGGGAGTTGCTGAATTAAGGGGACTTGGCTGACCTCAGAATGAGTATGGAGCACTTGCCAACGCTTGTTCCTGATTCATCTCCAGAGCTTGTCCATGTCCCAATAGAACAAACACCAAAGCAGATAAAATGTCATGAGTCTCTAACTGACAGGATGGAAAAAAAAAAGTCCCTGTTCAGCTTAAAATGGTTTTGCAGTTAAGAGGCTCCGGAGAATTCTTGAAGAGATTGGCAGTGGCCACGCGTAGGCTAGAATGCATGCTATCCAATTATCTGACATCCTCTTCCAGCACATCCAGGGCACTCTCTGCATCTCATTTACATCCAATTCATTTTAGCACATTTTTGATTACTAATTTATTATTCCCTTTCAATCCCAAACTCTCAGTAACAAAGGTTTATTATCTTAAATAATTCCTAGGCTTATAAGCAACCTTTACTCCCCCCTGTCTCTCCACACCATCTCCTCGAACTGTGCTCCCGCCCCCTCCACTGCACACACAGACCAGAAGTATTCCTTGTTACCAGTCCTACTGCCGCTGTGAAGTATTTCCCATAAAACCATCAAAACTTGGACAGAAACTGTCAGTCGTGCAAAGGTGATCCTCAAACCTGCTTAGGAATTACTCTTTTTACACCATTCCTGATGTCAATAGAATCAACTCTTTAATATAAAGCTTAGTAAAATAGTTCATGGTTTCCTATATTGGTGATCACTACCACAACAGTGAAATATGTCCTGAAACTTTGGTGACTGAGTCAAAAGTAAAATGCAGGAAAAGAGAAGACAAGGGCAGCAGAGAGCATGGAATAGAGCAGAGTAAGCAAGAACAGAGAACAAGACCGAGAGAAAGAATTGGAAGGGCCATGGGATCCCTTCTCAGTATCCCCCAAGGGTTACTGTTCCAGAGTTAGCATGTTTCCTTGCCTTCTGGGGGACTTACCCCCAGATAGAAAGTGGCAGGTAATATGTTCCTGGGGCTCGCAGCATTCACTACAGGAAAAAAGCCCAAGTGACCAAGGTGCAGTAAGGCTGACCCACATCATTTGAATTGTCATAGCCACTCAACTTTTAGTTTCTGAAACCTCATCAGTTATCCATGGCCCTGTGTCTTCCCCACCCCCAGCCCATGTCTAGAATTTTGAAGTTTTTTAATAACCTAATTTTTTGTGCTTGTTGATCCACAGGGAATTTTCCTCCATGTAGGGACACCCCCCACCCCAAGAGAGAATTCCCAAGTTCACACATAGACGTTAACGACCACAGGGTAAAGTTCATGGTTCCTGCTGCATCTTTCATGCCCAGACTCTAGAACTGAGACTAGAGAAGTGAGCCCAACTTAGGCTGTGCCAGGCAGGTGAAAAATGAGCTGCGCACTCTCCCCTGCTGGAGGATGCGAGGCCTCTGTTTAAAGCATAGCGGCACAGTTGTCGCTATCTCAGGAGGAGGCTTGCCCGCTGATCCCTCAGGAGAAAACTGTCCATGTATAACGTCTCCACCTCATTAGAGCTCCATCCATTAAGTATGGAGCACATCAGATGGTTCTCTTTGGTGCAGAGAAGCAGAGTCCTTGTTCTTAGAGGGGGAAGCTGTGTATCCTCCTGAGGAAGTCCAGTTGGCTGTGCTAATTGCTAACAGATTTCTCACACACTGTTATTTCTTCATCTGCCTGGGAAGTACATGCCGCACCACAGGAGATGTGGGACAGAACTTGGTTGCTAGGATTCTAAATGATAGTGGCAATTAATTATCCATATCAGTAAAAGGAAGAGACTTAATGAGCAGCCCAGCAATGGAACCTACTTCAGGAAGTTGAATAAGATGAGGAAGGAACATAAAAATGTCTGGTCACTTAGTCTATTAACTGATCTTTAGATGGGACCATACATTATGGCAGAACAAGAAAGGATCTAGTCTAAGACCCTCATTTACAAATAATGAAATTGAGATCTGGAGGAAGGAAGTAACTTGCCTGAGACACACGCAAAAAGTAATTACCCTGAGCTCTCACTATGTGCTGTGTTCTAAGCATTTTATATCTATATGCTCATTTAATCCTGACAATTCTGCAAAGTAGGCATCTCACAGTGAAACTTGGCTGATTACCAATTAAACCAATGGTGCCAGTAACATCCTGCTCATCTGGAAACTCACCTTCCCCTACTTGGATCTCTACAGTTCATTTGCCTTTCCCCTAGACACAGCTACCTAAACCAGCAGACGCCAGACTCAAGAGAAACGAACTCAGAGTGAGCCCACACACACACCGATTTTAAATGTCTATGGAGTACTGAAACCATGAGACACAAGACAGACAGAAATCAGTTGTATGAGAGACAATGAGAGTAACCTCCCTAACATAGATTCAGTGTTCATGTGGCCTCTGTTTCCTACTCTCCTTTTCTTTGTGTATTGTCTTTTTGCTTATTTATTACTGAGGTAACATTGGTTAATATAATTTTCATACACTGCAACATTGTAATTTGGCATCTATATACTCTGTTGTGTGCTCCCAGCCAAAAGTCTAGTTCCCATCCATTCCCAGACATTTGATCCTCTTCACTCAATTTGCTCTCCCCGACCTCCCTTCCCTCTGGTAGCCATCATTCTGCTGTCTTTATCTATGATTTGAGGGGTTGGCTTTTTTTGTTTTGCTCATTTATTTTTCTATTTTCTGTTCCACATATGAGTGAAATCATACAGTTTCTGTCCTTTTCCATCTGCTTTATTTCACTTAGCAGTAACACCCTTAGGATCCATCCCTGATGTCGCAAATGGTGATCTTGCCGTGGCTGAGTAGGTATTGCATCACACATATGCACACATCTTCTTTATCCTACCTACACATACCTACACATCTTCTTTATCCATTCATCCATCAGTGGGCACTTAGATCGTTTCCATATTTTGGCTATTGTAAATAACTCTGCAATGAATAATATATCCTTTTGAATTACTGTTTTCCTATTCCTCCAATGAATACCCAAGAGAAAAACTATAGGATAATATGGAAGTTCTATTTTTAATTTTTAAAGGAACCTCCATACTGTTTTCCACAGTGTCTGCATCAATCTACAGTCCCACTAACAGCACACAAGGGTTCCCTTTCTCCACGTCCTTTCCAACATTTGTTATTTCTTGTCTTTTTGATAACAGCCATTCTATCAGGTGTGAGTTGATATCACCTTGTGGTTTTGATTTGCATTTCCCTAATAATTAGTGGTGCTGAACACATTTTCATATGCCTGTCAGTATCTGTATATCTTCCTTAGATATACATCTAAGATAAACATCTATTCAAATCCTCTTCCCATTGTTTAATGTTTCCTATTCTTGAATGCCTGCTGTAATCAAACTCGAAGTTAACTTACCTTTTCTTAGGCTAGCCTGAGTAAGTTTCTGCTTCTTGCAATCAAAACTTCCCTGTCAAAATTAGCATAAGTATGCATGTGCAGGCATGACTATGTGCATATACATGTGTGTTCATATCTACACGCTGAATTAAAGCAGGTAAGGAAAAAGAGGACCTGCTGGGAAAATAGAGGGAAGAGGAAAGACTTGGCCTCATACAACTGAGCACTTGAAAGGAAAAAAAAGAAATATCTCTCCCACTTGGAGTCACAGGGTATCTTGTCCTATACCAATAATAAAAACAATCATAACTAATGTCAATACTAAACTAATAGTTCTTCCTGTATGGTAGTGTTTCGTGATTTTATATGCATGTACTCATTTAATCCTTACAACTTTGTAGTATAGGTATTGTTGTTATCTCTGTTTTATTAATAAAGAAATTAAGTGAGAGGCCGAGTAACTAGTTCAGTGTCACCTAGTAAGTAGGTAGCAAAGCCAGGATTTGAACTCAGAGAGGATAGCTTCTCAGCCTATGCTCTAAGTGGTGTATTGGCAATATAGAATATGGTCCCTATGTTCCTCCTTCTCTTTAAGGGACTGCAGCCCAACAAGGGGCTTTTAGAATCACAGAGGGGAAATTGAAAGGGCATCAGCAAACAGATCAGCCACAAACAGATACCAGGTAAAAAGAGTGTTAACGATAAAAATTTTGCAAAAATAATTATTGCTTCGATTTGTCAGCCTGTGTGATTTAAACCACTGCCTCAGCCATCAAGCAACTCTAATTGCATTTTAATTTTCACCTCAATGTTAAGACCCATCGACCAGCAATGTTCCCTTCCTTAACATCCCATTTTGGCTACATCAGCCAAGAATGGCAAGCCATACTCAGTCTTCACGGAGCCAATGAGCATTGGTGGTTTGGGAGTTACTGGACACTTGCAATATATCATGTCACCAGTATGACCAAGTATTTAGCCCTATAAAAAACAAGGTTGAAAATAATGTTAGTAATTTTTTTAATCCACATGTTGTTTTAATTGCAGAGAATTAGATTGTTTTGTTTTTCTTTCCAGCCAAGGACTCCAAATCAGCCTGTAAACGCATCATATAATTCAAACCAATTCACTGCTCAGAGCCAGCCCCCATCCATCCATTTCACTTTCTCTTGACTCTTGAGCAAAAAGATGTAACTCTTTGCCTTCTCACTGGCATAAAGAGCTAATCTGAATGAGAGGGAAGGGACATTCGAAAAGAGCAATGACAGGAAATGAAACGAAAGAAGCACCACTGCAGGTTATTGAGAAAGCATCATAAGGGTCCTAGACAGAGCTGGATAGTCACACAAACATAAACTGCCTACAGATAATAGATATTGCTTCTATAAAAGTCGGGATAATGGAATCATCCCAACTTTTGTCTTATGTTTGAAGACAGGAAAGAAAATAAATCCAATTTATCTGAGTTCAGGGTCTGAAGTAGCTAGCTCATGGGCTTGTTTCCTATGAAGTCTGTTCTAAGGAATAATGTGATTTCCCATTTATCAGGGATTGCCTACCAGATAATTCAGTTTCAGTCCCCCGAATATCTAGCAATACTTTATAATCCAGAGAATGCAGAGAAGAGATGGGGCTGGAAAAGTGCGCTGCAGGATGGAACAAAAGCCTCTTTTTGTAAAATAACACAGGACACATTGTCAGCATTTTCAACTTCAACAAGAAACAAAAAAGAATAAAGAATTTGGAACCCTGAGGCCTAGATTTATCTTTCCATTCACTCCCTGTCTACGCATCTCAAGGTGCTATGAGAAACCAGGGCAATTACTAAAGATTGTCTAGACCCATGATGTTTGCTCAGAGTCTATAATCATGAGGAAGAATTTCTGGGCAGGGGAAAAGAGAGGACAGTATGCATAGATGTTCCAGAAAGAAAAAGTCAAAGTTTAGGAAAAATAGTCATGTGACATAAACACAGCATTGTCCTTTATATAGGAAGTTTTTAGTGATTCCCAGGGACCTCATCTAAAAACATTTACTTGGGATGTCCTATTCCTCTGTTTATTCCAATCCACGTTACATAGACATCTGATATTTTTATAGCACTTTATGATTTACAAAGAACTTCCCCATTCATTAGTTCTTTTGGTTCTAACAATCCTACTGGTAGGCACCATTACAGATGGAAACACTGATTCCCACAAACACTGAGACTTTTGCCCACCATGTGCCAGGGATCTATCTGGCTATGTTATCTATCCATATATTAAAACTTTCCCTTCCCTCAGCTGTTTTAGCTGCCAGAATCCATCTACCCTTGTAAAAATAATCAAACACAACATTTCATCTGGGCAACTAGTCCTTCTTTTTCTCTCAATCCCTGGGCTCCAAGTAGACTTGACTCCATCCCAAGTGTCATGACTCCCACTGGCCTGTTAAGTTTCATAGGACCTTGGGGTGGGTGAAGAAGCTAATTTGGACTAATAAGATAAAATTATATTTGGATGGGTCTGCAGAAATAAAGAGGTGATCTCTTCTCCATTAGACCCGAACCTTGCAAGATGAAGGCCTGATGCTTCTAACAACAGTTATCATATAGGACCTGATATTAGAATCAACTATGAAGGAGGGAGGAGCTGAGAGCTGGTGGACAACCAGATCCAAATGGCTCTTTATGAGCCCTTGGGTCAAACAGCATATTTCTCTCTCTCTCTTTTTTTTTTTTTTTTTTCTGTTTTAAGCTAGTATGAATTGGGTTTTCTCTCATTTGTGCATTTCTCTCACTGATACATTACCCAATTCTTTGGGTAAGTTCCTCCCCCAAATATTCCTCAAAACAAAGGGGATGTATCTTCCCACATAGAAAACAGGTACATAAAAGCCCTCATAACCAGAGCCAGAGCTCCATCCTAAATATTCCATCACCAAGCACGAGCTCTTTTCATGGCATCACAGGGCTTATTTCCAAGCTTTGCACATGGTACCTTCTTGGCTGCTTAATCTCACTCTCCATTTCCTGCTTGAGTAAAGTCACTCATGCTCTACTGACACACCTGGACTCACATTTGTCCCCTCTCTGAACTCCCATAGCTAATCCTGGTACTTAGTTACATAGACTTTCTTGTTACTGTTATTGGATAGCTTACCCTTCCAAATAGACTTTAAGATATCTGAGTATGAAAATATATTCTTATACTACCTCTGTATCCCTCACACTGTACTCATGATACGTACACAGCTCACCTGATAAATACTCAATGTTTCTTACTGAACTGGCAAGTGAAGTGCAAAGCATTTTGGGAGGGACACAGCAGCCAGATGGCTAAATGATACAAGAAGGAAGAGAGGATAAAGTTAACTCTGTAGTGTCTCTAATGTTGGCTTGGTGACTCAATGCAAACGTTAGGAATTTTCTTCAAGAAAAGCAGCATCTATGTTTAAGGCAGCAACGTGTCCCATGCTGAGAACCTAGAGACCTACAGAATATTCAGAGTCCTAACCCCACAGTAGGCCTTCAGCAAATTTTTACGAAATCTAATCAAGGGTTGGGTCGTATCTACGCTATTACTCCATGGGGTATTCCCCAGAGTGCTTTCTTAATGATAATAAATAATCAAAATGATTTTTTGAATTACTTATTCAAAACATGGATTATTTTTTCATGTTTTTATGTGTTAACAAATAATAAAAATAATAACTATTTTGTCAAATATCTACTATGTGCAAGACATTACCAGATACAGAGATATTTTGCATACATTATATTCAACCCTTAAAAAAGCTGCAAAGTATGTAAATAGTATCATTATTGACTTGTTGAAAATGAAATGAGTAACTTAAAGAAGTGGGAGTTCAGTTTGGAAATTCAGAAATCTAAATAAATCTTCCTACCAAAAAGCACAAAGAAACACAGCTTGCTTTACAAACATTTTTTAAAGAGCTGAGCATATGGACAAGCCAAGAGACAATGTCAAGGACCAAAACCAAACAGGGACCCGAATCTGCAGGAGTCAGTGTGTGAGCCACTGTGGCAACAGTCGGGGAGGTGGGAGGATCCCTGGTTCTGTAACCCAGGTCCCCTGGACTTTGTGCCCAGACAGGGCCAGGAGATAAAATAAGGCATAGAGTTGAAATGAAGTTGCTTCACATAAAACCTTAATAGGTTTTGTATCTTCACCAAAAGGGTGAAGATAACTTAAAAAAAAAACAAAACAAAACAAGGCCCTATCTACTAACATAGAGAAATAACAGGAATGCTTTTTCTGGCACGGCCTGGGTACTGGTAGGAATAAACTCAAGTTTATCCTAAGAACTTGCAACCAGGAATGTGTTTCTGTGAGTGACTTGAGTATGAATTTACCACTCTCAGGCTCTTAGGTACCATAAAAATGGTCTCTAGCCTCATAGTACCACCTGGAGCACCCAGAAGGAAAAACAAAACTTAAAAGAACATGCCCTCAACTCAGCCCACCTTAGAGTCAAAGAAAAAAAAATAGAATACTTTTCAATTAGCTTATAAGCCAAATTTGTAAAACAAATAAAGAAAATTCCTTAACTAAAGAGGCGTCAGCATATAAAACATACAACAGAATTAGACCCTTAAGATCTTCGAATCATGGAACTAGTAGAAAAACTACAAAATAGATATTTTAAATGGTTAATTGTATTGTAGAAGAAATAGAAATTTATTTTTAATTGAATAAAACATTATAAATAATAAAAAAGTTTGAAAAATTATCTATAAAATTTAGTAATAAGATAAAATTAAGTAAAACATAAAAATTTTTTAATGTGTAAGTTTGATGATGAGATCTCAAGCATTCATTATAGTATCCTCTATATCTGTTGTCTGTCTAAACAAAATAGGTTCTTGAAAAAGTTAAAAATTAAACAAATTCAGTGAAGAGGTTAAACTGATCAGATATAACTGAGGAAAGAATAATAAACAAGAAAGTGTTTGTGAGGGAATTACCAAGAACTAAGTTTATAGAACTAAATAGATTAAATATATATATACATAAAAATAATAATATATTATTATTATACATATATAATAATATTATTATATTATATATATATTATAATATTATATATGTATATATGTATAATTGTATATATAATAATATTATATATGTATTATTATACATATATAATAATATATATGTGTGTGTATATATATATAATGATATTGAAGAGTATGAAGAACAGAATGAAAAGTCTCACCATAATCTAGTGGGAGTTCCAGAAACAGAAAATAGAGAGAAATGGGCAATCTATTTGCTGAAAAGAAAATAGCAGAGGGTTTCCAAGTACCGAAGAAAGATGTAATGCAGGATATATGATTACTTATGAGCAAAATAGGTACAAATAAATCCACACCCAGATACCTGTCATGAAGCTCCACAACACCAAGAAGAACTTAAAAGCATCCAGAGAGAAAACCCCAGTCATCCACAAATAAGCAATAATTAAACTAACAACTGATTTCTCAGAACAGCAGTAGAAATGTGAAGACAAAGGAATATTTTTGAAGTATTGAAGTAAAATAATGCCAACCTTGAATTCGTTAGCAATCTCAACCACCATTCGTGATTCGAAGTGAAATAAAGAGCATGTCAGGCTCAGAGAACTCCCCACAAACAGACACTTGCTCCAACAGCTGGTAATGTACTTTAGGAAGAAGGATTCTCAACCTACATGGACAGGCTAAAATGCATGAAAGTATGATGAACAAGCAAAACTGTTAAAGATGTGGTTAATCAATAATAACAATGATAACTGGTGAGTATAAACCCAGATAAATCTTAAATATTGCATATAAAAATGTAAAAAAAGAGGACAAATAGATTCTAAGATCCTTGTGTTGTTTAGAAGAAAAATAGAGATTTTGTTAAGCCAAACATTCATGTTAAAATGGTAAGCATGACCTTTAAAAAATGAAAGCAGACAGTCTGACTTCAAATAGTAGAAAGTGGAAAATGAATAAAAATAACAATCAATATAAGACAGTTTAAAAAGGGGGGCAGGCAGGGAATAAGCAGAGTCAAGAAAAAGCAAAAATAAGATAAAAAATAAAATCAATTATGTTAGTAATCACAGTAAATGTTGTTATACTTGCTACTTCAAAGACAGGCTGACAGGTTACAATTTAAAATATCCCATAATATGCTGCTTATATAAACAAATAATTCATTAGAAGTCAAACCAAAAACATATTAACATATAAATAGATGCTCAACCTTATTAGTACTTAGGAAAGTGAAAGTAAAACAATAATGATGTCACATTTCACAACTATTAGATTGGGAAAACCTTAAAAATGTGATAATTACCAACTTGTGAACAATATAGCTTTCTTACATAGTTGGTATAAGTGTAAACTGGTATGATCACTTTAGAAAGACATTGGCAAAATCTAATGAAGTTAAAAATATGCATACCTTCAACTTTGCAATGCTAATCCTAGGTAAATGTCCTAGAGAAACTGTTACAGAAGTATATATGGATACATACCCAGAAATACTTATTACAGCTCAAATTTTAATGAAAAAAAGAAAACTACAAGCAGCTAATGTACATCGCCAGAGCATCATCTTAAATTCCAAATTAAGTTAAATGAAATACTATGCAACCAGAACATGAATGAATGACGGAATAACAACCCTATGCCAAAAAAATAAATGGAAACAATTTAGTTGTTTCCATTGTTGGACACAATGTTGAGCAACAAAGGCAAGTTGCAGCAGGATATTATGGTGTGATATTTATAGAAAGCTTAAAAATCATATTTGTATAGACTCATGGATACAAATTTGAAACAAATAATGATAACGGCAAAGTTCAGGATAGGAGGGAGGAAACGGGATCAAAGAAGGGTGCTCATTGTTATCAAATTGAACGTGTTATTTTATGTTTTAATATATAAAGCAAAACTACAAAATGTCCATAGATATCATTGTTATCAGTCTCTGTACTTTCATTCATAGTTGAGTGCAATGACTCATACATTTAAGAAATACATGCAATATATAAATTGGTATTTTTAAACTGAGATGTTTTAAACAGCCATATTTGAACAGTGTGTTAGACTAGCGTCTCTCAAACTCCGATGGCATATGAATCACCCGAAGATTTTGTTAAAAGACATTCTGATTAGAAAGTCTGGGGCAAGGCTAAGAGGATGCATTTCACATAAGCTCCCTTGCGAGGTTAATTGATTGGCCCACTGCCTACACTTTGAAAAGCCAGTTGGGAGATTTTTATTTTCCCCCAAAATGTATTGCTCATCTCTGGGGTAGATTTTACTGCCCCCATCCCACTGATGTCAAGCTTAGTCATGTTTGTTGCTTTGGGCCATGAAATGGACAGAGGGGACAAAGTGAGCACACCTTGACCCCCGCCTCCTTTCTTTCCGGCCGGTTCCACTTGCTCTTCACCCTGCGGGATCCCAGCAGTCAGAAGCAGGTGCCATGGCTTTGGCAAAAGAGTCAGAATAAATAACAAATGAATTTTAGTGGACAAAGGCAGATGGGACCGTCCTCGGAGTGCCACCTTCTCATGGTTTGCATCTGAATATCTCCCCCGATTTCACTAAAGAAATAATCTAATCATACCTTCAGTTTATTACTCCACAAAGTAGAGGTGTTTTTCTCCAGTGCTTTCTCAGAGCCTACAATTGTGCTCGCATTGGAATGATCTGGGAACAGGAAGAAATTAGCCAGTGTTGCTGATAATATTGGAAGGGAAAACATTGCACGTAGTGAAAACTTAGAAATGAAAAACAAAACCCTAAGGCTTTAAATATATAAAGAAAAGATTGGACTTAAAAAATGCAAACTACTATATATAAACTAAGATATATTCATCTTAGGAAAAATTATTCCAAAGCACAAATACTCATTGGGAATGAAAAACAGATAAGCTGAAGGGACTAGGGAGTGATAGGTAAGAATGAATGTTGGTGATAAACATGAATAAAATATGAAACTCAATGTGCTATTTCAACAGAAAGGGCCATTGCTTTCATTTTGATTACATAAGAAAAGGGACTGCATCCCAGAAAAAAAACAAATGAACATTTATCTTTAAAAAGCAGATTAAACTATATTCAGAATGCTGCACACTGCATTTGTAGCAGCTTGGAAACGATTAAATAAGTAAAAGAATAAAAGTTGTTCTGAATAAGATGATCCGAATGGCTAATGGATGGGCAGGTGACTCGGAGTCATCTAACATTTACTTGGGGCCCGCTGCGGACCCAGCTCAGTCCTGGGTCAAAAGGTATAGTTTCCAATCTACTTTGGTTTCACTCATGACTGGCATCAAAGAAAAGAGCCTACGTTAAATTTACTACTTTTAACTCCTGACAGGAGTAAAAAGCTTTCCAAGAAGCACAGATCACAAATATGTTTTTCTAATTTACTTTTAATCTCAGGAGTTGGCTAACTCCAGCATGCGAGCCACATCTGTAATTGTGGCCTTCATCTCCACTGCCTTTGTCAAGAGGGCTCAGAAATATAAACAGAGTGATTAGAAAGAGAGCCCCTTTCCTGTTAGAGTCAGGAGCGCGGTGCATTTGGCCGGCTGCCTAACAGCTCTCCCCCCAGTCTCTGTGCTGTTGTTACAATTTGCTCTTTCAAATCAAAATGCTCCTCCGCCCAGGCCCTGCTGCTTCTCCCTGAATGCTACCGGGAAAGGTAAAAAGTTTCATTATGCCTCTAACCAATAGCACAGTGCCATTTATGGTGAAAATTTTCCTCTCAGCCTCTACTCAAAGTGCAACATGGGACATTAGACATTACTATTCTCAATCTAAGACCATGAAGGGAGGTACCCGTCAGAGCCTAATGAAGTCTCCATACAAATAAGGAGATAGTGGTACATCTGGGAATGAACAGAGAAAAAAAAATTGCACAGATACAAGATAGAGAAGTGCTTCTGTGTAGAAATGAGTGGGAAAGACACTAGCAATTAGCATAGATCACAGTTTAACCAAGAAATAGCCACGTAGCACTAACGTTTAAACAACTATAGAGTACTAGTTCAATTCTAAGTGTAACAATAAAGAAAAGTTAAGATAGCTAATGCTTATTACACACTAGGCACTGTACTAAATGTGTTGTATACATTAACTCAATTCATCTTTCAACCACAACCCAATTATCATCATTCCCATTTTAGAGATGAGAAAAATACAGCAGAGAGATAAACAAGGTACTGGAAGGTCACAGGGCTCGTACTTCTGCAGAAGAGAGATTTGAACCCAGGCAGTCTGACCGAGGAAGCATGCATAGATCATTTTATCAGGCTGTTTACAGAGTGGGGGCCAGAAAGAAGAGCCACAAGGATGAACGAAGTTTTCAAAATAAGAGTTACAAGGTTAATTTTAAGAAAGTCATTTCATTTGTGCTGGAAAAAAGAAATGAAGGTGTCCTCCTTGAACCCTTGCTGTTGGGAACTGCCCTACTTGGTTTCAGAAGCTGTAACCCCACCACCATCACCACCATGGCTCAGGCTAAGTAAAAAGACCTTGGGACTGTGAGCCACTAAGGAAACAAAACTTATCCTCCTGCCTGGGGCACAGCCTCTCCCTCCTTTACTTCACCCTGCTCGGCCCCTGGAGGATGGCTGGATAGTCAATGACGGGTAAGATCCCCCAAGGGAAGAACAACTTAATGCAGGCACAGTCACAAAGAGACCATTGGGGAAGGATTAAGGGGACTGTAGAAAAGGGGTGATGGACCTTCACCTCTCGGCTTTGTCATAGCCTGAGTCCTCATTCTGTCTGTAAGAAGTCCTAATCCCTTGGCTGTCTTACTTCCCCCGCCTGATTTAAGCCTAAAACAATGCTGGGGGTGAGTGTGGCCCTGTGCTGGAACAGGCGGTTCCCAGGGGGCACTCAGGCCTAAGAAAGAATTCATAAAATCCTGTGAAACCTGTTTTGCTAAGAATGCCTTCAATTTAAATGTTAAGGGTCCAAGCACAAAATGAGTTTGTTTCCCAAAGTTTTATAGCCCTTTGGCAGTCACTCTATCTATCTGACCCTGACTCATAATAAAGCCCTATACTTCTTTGAATGTTATCTATTCCTTGGTCATTACACCTGACAGTGATTGATGAGCTTTACATACATGCCCTGTATTACTATGCAAACTAAAATCAATAAAAGCCCATTGAGAAAAAGGCTTGAGAACTTTCTCCTCTGAGAGACTGGTCAGCCTCTCCTCCCCAAGCAGATCATGCCTTGGTAGACTTATTCTCATCCTTGGAGGCCAGGGGAGCTCTGTGGGGAGCCCCCACACCTTGCATCCAGCAATTTGCCTGAAACAGGCACATGGATCTTGACACATCTGCTTGGGCAGTTTAAATACATTGTCCCAACTGGAGGACTGAAATAATTCAAGATAGGCTCAGCTTTTTGGGATATGTTTAGTGATTGTGAAGAAATAAATAAATCCATTTTTCTACATTGTTTTATATCTTATAGGCAAAGGTTGGTTTGTTTGTTTGATGGGGGAGGGAACGTATGTTGCAAAAATGAAAAATGCCAAAAAAAAGTAATCCTGAATAGAAGCACTTCCTGCTTTCACATAATTATCTGTTCTTTTTCTGGATGTCTATCCACTTCCCCAGCCTGAATCAGGACCATGGCAGACATCTGAGACGAATCTTGTAGCAGGTGCCATGTAAGATTCTGGAGACACATGTTTCCTCCCCAAACAGGCCACAGTTTCACAGTATGGAAAAGGCAAATATAGAAGAAAAAAGAGAGAGAAATATAAAGTAGGAACAGTTCATTCCAAACAGTGGGGGAGAAAGAATTGGCTGTATAAATTTAAAGGACAGAAAGATTTAATCTGAGTAAAGGGTTCTGAAGAGGTTTAAAAAGAAAACTGAGATCAGATTAGACCTTAGGGAGGATTCTGACAGATAAAGTCATTCCAAGAAAGAGGGTCAGTGTGGATGAAGGCACAGTAGTGGGAAAGAATAATGCATATCTTTGAGAAACACTGAGGGCCACAATTTGGCCAGAACGTAAGAGCTTACATGGAGAAGTGGCCAATATAGATCAAAACGTAAGTTGAAGCCATATTGTAAACGAACTTAAAATGTTCAATTTTGGCAAAGGTAGGTATTAATATTCCCTCCAGAAGAGTGGCAAGACCAGAGACAGTATACTGTAAAAACTCACTACGCTAGTAGGGATGTGAATGGTGGATTAGATAAAAGATCTGAAAGGGGTTCAGAAATTTTCACATCCCATCACTACACCCTCAGCCATAGACAATCATTTCGGAGACCTGCATTTGCCCGCTGAAGGGATAAATCAAGAGATTACAAATGAATACATGCGTCCCAACACTATAGGAAAAAACCAAGTCCATATGAAGTTGCATAGGAAGATGGCTACCTCATTGCCCACCTATGAGCTAGTCTCTGTTATCTGTCTTAAAATCGAAAGGTCCTCTTCACCCTGTGGTCATGTTCCTGAGCACAGTACATCTCTTCAGATTATGCTTCTGAGTCTCTGCTCTGTTATGCTCTCTCTGATTTCAGCCAAGTTGACCCTCAGTTTCGTCCTCTGTCCACCAGTACTTGGTTTGGTTGCACTGGTACTTTGGTTGACCAGAGTCCTAGACTTGTCATTCCAATGTTGCCCTGGGATAGTGCTTTCAGATCGATCTGGGTTCCACACTCCGTAACCAAGAGCCACTCCAGTCCTATCCTGATCCAGTCCAGGACACAAAACCACTTGTGTCTGGAGGCCTAGGACCTCACTTATCAAGAAAGGTTAATAGTCACTGTCACCTCCGTGGAGAAGCACTTCTCAAGTGTCTCCACCTCCCAGGCTTTATGAAAAGAGTTTAAATCATCCTGATGATAGTAGCCAGAGTCAGAGCTCATAAAATTCCAAAACAGGAAGGCTCTTTGGAAGTCATCTAGCCCTATCTTCCTCATTTTATCCAGGAAAAAAAATGTTAAGTAGCATATTCATAGTCACACAATGTAGCAACCAAAACTAACATCCCTTTACTCAATCCAATAATGTTTGTTAGCAGTTAGAATATATAAAGTGTTATCAATCTAAATTACAGATGCAATCAAGACCACAGTGACTGCATAATTTATATCCACATCCAATGGCACTTTATTATATAACCCTGCATTGCTCATTAATTGTTTTGTTCAATCATCTTGACTTTACAAATGGTTTGAAATTCTTGGAGGGCAGGCACTAGATTGTCTTCTTTCATTCCCAGCAGGCTGGCAGGTACTAGACATAAGTAGACCCCAACAATTACTGAATGTGCTTGTTGATTGCAAAGAAGAGGTGAATTATTGCGCCTCTTTTATTTAAACATATATGTAGAATATCACCAATGTTCTATTAGAAGGGTAAAATTATGAATAGGGGATTTTTTTTACTGTTTTTAAGTATTAGTAATTTAGGTATATTAACAATATAATTTTAAGGAAATAAATGAGAACTGATATTCTCATCTACCACTAGCAATTAAAGAAATCTGTGGAGATTCTATATCTGCAGATGAGAAAACCAGCTGTTCAATCATTTCGCAGCAACCACACTTATGCTTTCTTATTATACATTTCCTTTGCTTTCTTATTACACATTTCCTCTTTTACTCATCCTCATTCTTACCTATAACAAAACTGTAAGTATCGATGGATTTCTTAATCTAGAATCTTGATTCTAGATTACCTTGAACAAAGTGGAAGTCATTTTCCCTTTAATACTTACAGAATAGTAGCCTCGATGAGATGTCCTTAAAGTTGGGGAAAGCTAATGGAAGAATTGTTCAATTATATAAAACCCATCATATAAATTAAGTCACTGGTAAGTAGTGGTTTGAACTTTTTATTCTTCTAAGTCAGCAATTTTCAATCTGTGTGCCACAAGAGGCACACTGGTGTGCCACCAAGAAATTTTAAAACATGTGATTTCATCAGGACCACTACCTCTTTTCCCTTAGACTTGTCAAATTTTTAAAACATGACAACAACTGACACAACACCAGCCATCTGGTGTGAATGCATCAAAGTTATACCTGATTTTTGTCAGATTGGCAAAAAATGTATTTTTTGGTGTGCTGCAGAATTTTAGTAGCTAGTTTATGTGTGCCATGAGATGAAAAAGGTTAAAAATTGCTTTTCTAAACCAATGTATGCTTGAAAAGTCCTGTAGCTGGATGCAGTAATTTTTAAAGACATTTGGGAGTAAATGGGTTATTAATAAGGATTAGCCCTAATCATCATATTTACTACTATTACATTTGTATTCCACTTTCCTACAAATTGCTCTGGACACTTTCATGGTTAAATATAAAAAAACAAATAAATGAACAAAAACATCCTAGCACCTCCAGCATTTGAAAGTAGAATTTGCTGGGCTGTAAAACCAGTGAATTATTTGCCATGCAGCTTAATTCTGTCATAAAATGGTAATCAGCCTTTCTGTCACTTTGCTCTTGCCCCATATCTTTTTATGAGAACATTAACATGGTTATTACAGAGCAGAGAGTCTTATAGCTGCAAATTTACTCACCATTTATGTATATTTTTGTCCCCAAAAAAAGGTTGCCACCAAGAGCCCCAGACTCCTAGTTCACCATAATTCTAGTTTCTGGCATGGAGGGCTTGAGTCCGCTGGGCCATCTGGATGGTGGCATCAGGTAGCTAGGGCTGCGATCAGCTTTCTTCTGCTCAGACTACCGTGCAGGGGGTCAAGCTGTGAGTCTTTCTTCCCATGTTAGCATAGAAAAATTGGTGCGTCCTGTGTAGCATTGCTAAAATGCAGACTATATTTTAGGTGGCTCCATTTTAACAGTCCCTACAATGGAAATATGGACCATACAAAATAATTTCTCAAAGGCATTCAGAATTGGAATCTCTTCCCAGCAACTGAAGCAGTAAGAACACCAGAAAGCCTCCTCTTCTTACACATGTGCAACCAACGTTCCAAAAACAACTCACTAATTCTTTCCAACACTGGGCTTTTAGAAGGGCTGTCAGGCATCTTATATCTCAGTAACTTGTCCTATGGCTCAGGAAGAAGCTGCTGTCCTACAAAGACATGTTTTATACCACCAAAGTAGTCTGTGCACTCGGCTCCAAATTTAAGTCTTGGCTCTATCACTTATTCTCTGTAGCTCTTGTGGAATCACTTGTCTTTTCTGAGCCTCTGGATTATTGTTGCTGTTTATAAAGCTGTTGTAAAAATTAGAATAATGTCTGAAAATCACTTGATACAAAACAGTGGTAACCATCATTATTATCCTTATTACTACTGTTATTATTGACTTTCAGTTGGAACCAAGTTCGGTGTTCGATTGCATTAGCTGTATTTTAGTACAATTCTTTCTGTCTTTCATGTAGATTTCTGAGCTTGTTTGTTTGTTTGTTTGTTTGTTTATCTATAATTTAATTACCCCATTTTGTATGTTTTAATTTAGGCTGCCTCAGGTCCTCTTTGGAAGTAGAGTAGACATTATAATCAAGTATTTCTATTGTCCTGTCCAAAAAAGTAAAGCAACGAGGGTCTCTAATGTTCTTGATATTTCAAAACCTGCTTTTTTATTCTAACAAGGGAATGTCAGGGGAATCAATCTTTGAAGCACTGTCCCCATCTCTCCAGTTAGTCATGAGCCCAGAAATCTGTATATAAACTTGACTTTGCATAACACTTAGACATCTGAATCAGTCATTCTCATATTTATTTATTAAACATGATAGCTCTGAGCTTGGATGAAAATGGCCAAAATGAAGCAAGATTCACTGACATTCTTATGTTTAGTGGCCTGCAGGCAAACTATTCAGATAACTGAAAATATTTTCCCTTTCCCTGTTTATATCTTTGGGACTGTGCAGGCCTAAGGCACGCTAAGTCACGATGATGATAACAATGACAACCTGATATAGGCAAACCAGGAATTGCTAGAATTGCCAAGCTGATCAGAGCAAGAGTCCACAACAGACAGGCCTGTCTCCTTTGTTATACTTCTCCTTTGCTGCCACCTGGCCCCTCATGGGAGCAGTTTAGGCGCCTCCTGCTGGAGAAACTCTGAGCTCCCCCTTGCAGGTGATACTCTGAGTGCTCCCTGTCTCTCCTGGTGGCTGTGAGATGTCCAGGCAATCAGGAGTTGATTGTCATCAAGAAGAAAATTCCTGTTAAGAGTCACTTAAATTGTATCACTTAGGAGGGAAAATCAATACCACCAACACCACAGATATTACTACTGATTTGGAAGTCTCCCCATCCCCTCCAACTTGCGCTAAGTCACTATGCACTGCACTTGAATAGGTAGGAAGAAAAAAACCGGAAAATGCATTCCCACCCCTGAGCAAGCAACACCTCACCCCTCAGCCTGCTGGCTCATGGCTCACTCCCTGACATTCTCTCCAGTCAAAAAGGGAAGCAAAGAAAGGTTTCAGTACATAAGTCTAAATGAATCTTATAATTCTTTTTATGGAAGTGAATTCTCTTCTAGCCTCTATTCACTATCTCACTCTCCAAATGCAAATTGAGTTCCCCATCTTCGCTCTGCTTTCATTTCGTGAACACTAATCAAGGGCTCACAGAAAGTGATGCCTTGCAGATTGGAACTGGCATTCTTTCCTGGTTCTGACCTGTGTTCAGTAGAGAGCAATTAGTATCAGAAATAATAATAGAATGCGGGTGCAGGCTACTTAGCACAGTCAGTATGATAAGTGTCCAAGTAAGCAGACCTGAGCTGGGAGGAGGGGTTGTAATGTGTTGCTGCATATTCTGTTCTTAGAAAGGACTACTTCCTTTGTGGGTCAATGTCTGCAGAATTTGCCTCCTCCAAGAATTAATTAAACTTCATGAATATGGGAGAATAGGTTGCTTTGAAGATTTATTTTTTAATGTTTTGGTAGAAGACCTACTACCTGTGGACTAACTATGAGAAGCTCCAAGTATATGATATATATATGAAAGTATATAATATTTTCCTTCAGATATGACAGAAACACAATCTGAAATAGATAGTCATTCTGACCAACCACAGTGGCCCTGAACTCAGATGAAAATGGGCAGAATAAAACAGGATTCAATGAAAACATAATACATTTTTCTGATTTGGAAATGACTCAGAATTCATCTTAGTTCTTACTGAACTCACTGTCAATCAGCCCTACAAACCCAATAAAAAGTGTTTGTGTACAAATGATCAAAGGACAAAATTTGTAGATAAAATTTTTAGAACCAATTTCAGTGAAGTGTCCAAAGAAATCTGAGGTCACTGCGTCCTCTGGCAGATTCCTTGATACTACCCTAGGGCAGAGAAGCGCAGAGTCTGGGCAACCAAGTCACTGATGTTACAGAGAAAGGACACTGAGTGTTGAAATGTAGTGAATCCAAACACATTGTCTCCATAAAGCACTTCAGAAATTATCAAATCCAATCTCCCTTGTCTTACAGAAGAAGAAACTGCAGTTCCAGTTGTTTGAGACCCTGACCTGAGAATACCTAAGGTAGTGGCAGAAATGTAACTACAATTCAGGAAGCATGACCTCCAAGCCAGGGTCTTCTCATGAAGCCACACTCACATCAAGTATCAGAGAAGTGGAAAAGGCAGACAGGAGTGTAGAGATGGCTCCTGAGGCCTCCGGAGACTGAGGCCCCCGAGCCAATCCCTGTGATACAGTGTCATCTTTCACAAGGGAAATAGGGCCCGCTTTTACTACATGTCTCTCCTGAAAGAGGCTGCCAGGAGCCGCAAGCCAAACAAGAAACCAAATTAAAGGACATTTTGACAAACGGATCCCAGAAGTTGAGCCTGGAGCATCATTCTTTGCACAACTATCTTTTGCATTTAGTTAAAGGAATGGTGGCAAATGCTATTATCTTTATTCCGTATCTTTATTAGGCTATTTGAGTGTTTATTTTAATGCTTATTTATAATACAGTTCTTGAATGTATTAATTCCATCATTTTTCTGTTCTTCACTTCATTAACTTTGGAATTTATTTCTATTAATTCCTCCTTTCTATTTAACTTGGTAGATTTTGTAATTTTGTTGTTTTTCTACTTTCATTGATGACTAATACATATCATTTTGTTCTTTCTCCTTTATCATTCAACTTAAGGCCACACTTTTTTGTGTGAGCTTAGCTTTAGTTATATCCCTCATATTCTGAGATATAATGTCTTCATACATTTAATTTTCTAGATAGTCTCCAATTCCAGTTTTGAGCTCACATTTAACCTAAGAATGGTTTAAGAAAGAGGGTTTAGTATATAGGTGGCAGAAGTCTTCGTTTTCTAGTTTGTAATTAATCTTTACTGTTACTGTATTTCATTCTGTGAATGTTGTCTGTGGTTCTGAAAGTTTTGGGAATCCTTCTTTAGGACCTAATATAGACCCACTTTTGGAAATGTTCCACAGCACTGGTTAAAAAGGTATTTTCTCTGGTTTTGGAGTATGTTCACTATAGATTGACACAGCTATATCAGTTAGGTCTATCTTGTTAATTATGTTTTCCAGGTCTTCTACATCATTATTTACTCATTTGTCTACTTAATTTACCAAGGAACTGAGGAAAGTTATTCAAGTCTACTTATACTAATGTATTTTATTTGATAGTTTTGCTCTACTTATTTTGATGCTATGTTATTTAATTGAATGACTATTAAATCTTCACTAAGAATAGTCTTTATGATTTTGACATGTCCCACAAAACTAACCAGAGGAGATCAAGGTTGTTTCCACATAAATATGAGAAGAACAATATTCAGAAAATTGAGTGACATTGAGTAGGGAACTGAGCCTGACTTAGTGTTGCCTGTTTTATAAAGCCATCCCCTAACTACCTGGCCAAAGTGACCTTCCCTTCCACTAACACCTCAAAGCATTTGTATTGCACCTCTCTTGTGGCTCTTAAAATTCCCTGCCTTATGATAATTTAAGGGCAAATTTAAGGACTTACCAGAAGGCTGGAAATTTCTTTATCTTATACTCCTCATAGCACTTAACACATTTCACTGATTTGAATCTAACAGATGTTTAATAAACAGCTGATGAACTAAATTGACTCATCAAAATAATAGTTTCTGTAGCTTCTAAAACATGTTCCCTGACCACTGGGTTCCCCAGAAAAACAGAACCAATAGGAGACACAGATATAGATGCTAGTGTATAGCTTACCACTCCAAGAGAAGAGATTTATTATAATGAACTGGCTCACACAATTATGGCAGCTGAGAAGGCAGGAAGCTGAAGACCCAGGAAAGCTGAATTATATCTCCCATGTGAATTCAAATGTGAAGGCAGCAGAAAACCAATGTCCTAGCTGGAACACAAGCAGAAAGAGAAAATTCTTCCTCAATCAGACTTTTGTTATAGTCAGACCTTCAAAGGCTTGGATGAGATCCAACCACATTGGGAAAAACAATCTGCTTTACTCGGTTTGTCAATTCGAATGTTAACCTCATCAAGAAACACCCTCATAGACACACCCAGAACAATGTTTAACCAAATACCTGGGCACGCCCATGGCCCAATCAAGTTGACACATAAAATTAACCATCACACTCCCTAATGATAGACGTAAAGACCTAGGTTGATAATACATCTGTTATGACACAAGATGCTATGTCCACTTCCCTAATACCCCTCTTAATACTTCAAACACAGGAGAGAAAGGAAACTCAACTACAAAGGCCAAGAATTGGCTTTTAAGTTAAAATGCCAAAGGTTTGGAGAATTTACGTATATGCTGTGTATACTCCTATGATAGAGTGGGTACCCCGTTTCTTCCTGGGAATATCAATAACATGAGTTTCTTAAATAATGATGAATTGACTGATCCTTCTAGTGTTAGGTTCATAACAGTGCTTTTCTTAGAACATGCTCCTGATATCTTTTTAGTACCTTTCTCAGTTTTAGAAAACTTTGGATCTTTTAAAGTTTTTGAAAACACATTTGTAAAACTTGAACCAGTACATTGAGTAAATGTCAGACAAAGAGCATGCAGGAACTCTGTGCCGAGGTTAGAGGGCACGTGGACTGCTGTTCCCCAGAAGTGATGAGGGCAGCACTCTCCCTGCTCTCGAAGAGCTCATTCTTTTGTGGGGACCATCTCATGAATGGCTAATTGGAAAATATGACAGAATGAAACAAGTACTAGCCTGAGGTACCAGGAAGGTCTACAGAGGCCCCACAGAGGGACAACTCAGTCTGCATGGGCAGAGCAGAGAGGGGTCTAGGGAGGATGAAGTATGGGTATACTGAAAGAGGAGAATAAGGGCAAAGACATTCTACACTGAGGAATAAAAATGAGCCAAAGCCTCAATGTGAAAGTGCAGGTCACGTCTAGATCATCCCTGTGACACAGGACAAGAAGAGATTTGGTGGGAAACAACATGGAAAAGGCCATTTGGGGTGAGAGCAAGGAGAGGAGAGCCCAGTCCCCAAAGAGTCTGGAGTTTCTTCTGTAGGGAATGAGGAGCTAATGAAAGGTTTTGAGATATACAGAATGACATGGATTTGCCTGCCCGGGATCTCTGTATGTGTTAGGAAGAAAACTCTAGGCACCTGAAATTGTCTGGCGTGAACAGAGAAACAAGAGAAAAAGAAATCAAGAATTCCAATTAGAATGTGTACTTGTTTTCTGCTGCTATGGAACAAATTACCATCACCCAACAAATTACCATCACCCAACAATTTACACTGACACACATTCATTATCTTGGTTTCTGCTGGTCAGAAGTCTAGCCCCAGATGGGTCCTCCCCTTAGGGTTTCACTGGCTTGCAACCAAGGTGTAACTGGAGATATGGTATTATCTGAGGCATAACAGGCAAAGAATCTGCTTCCAAGTTCATTGGGGTTGTCATTGGCAGAATTCCTTCACAGTGTGGAATCAAGGGCCTCAGTTTCCTGGTATCTATTGCCTACAAGCCATTCTCTGTCCCTGAAACTGCTTCGAGTTCTTTGACACATGTGGTTTCCCAACAGGGGAGAGAGTCTTCTATGTAATATAATCACACACGTTCCATCACCTTTGCTGTGTTCTGTTGGTTACAAGCAAGTCACAAATTTTGCCCACAAACAGTGGACACTAAGAAGCAGGGATTATAAGGACCACTCTGAGAGTCTATCAGCCATATTATGCTACTGCAAGACTGGGCCAGTAGATGATAAGGCTTGAAATTGGGCAGAGGCAATCGACATTAATGCCTGATAAGAAGCAGTGTCCAGGACACAGGTCTAAGACATATGAAGCTGCTGAACAAAGACATTTTGAGGAGATGTGGGTCAGTGGTTTACTGAGCTTAAGAATGCCTGAGAAGCTTGTTAAAGATGAAGATCCTCAGTGACCCTCCTAAATTTTGATTATGTGAAAACCAAGGAATTTGTATTTAAATAAGCATTCTCATTGTCCTGCACTAGGAAATGCTAGGATGGGGAAAGAGAGAAGTTCATTTGAATTCAGCTCAGCAAATATTCATTGAGCATGTGATGAGATACTGTGGCATCAAAGATTAAAAAACCAGTCTGCTTTGAATGACCGCCCCCCCCCAATCTAGTGGGAGAAACAGACACATGGGCAGACCATCAGAAGGAATCGTGAGGCAATATGGTAGTCCAAGGAGGCTCAATGAGCTCAGTTTTAGAAGAGAGAAAGTACCGGAAAGTCTACCCACAAGAAGTGTTTCCTAAAAGTAAGAATCACTAATATTTAATGGGCCCTTAATATTTACTACTTTAGAAGAACTATCTCAATCCTTATTATCATAACCCCCTTTATCATGCTATTATTTTTCTACGTTACAGATAAGTAAACAGAGACTAAGAGAAGCTAAGTAATTTGTGAAATCACTGAGCTAGTAAATGTGAGAACAAGATAAATTTGGGCTTTTAATGATTATATTATATAACTGAAGGAGAATCTTGAGGAATCAGCAGAAACTTCTAAGGTAGATATGATAACTGGGAGGGGTGGAAGGAAAAACACACACTGCAAGCAGGGTATGAGAAAATTACTCTGTAAATCAATTTTTGAAAATAGTGTGTCTACCCAAAGTGGAAGAAGAGCTAAGTAGCTACAAGATTGGCCTTTCAAATGAATGACTCTTGATTCTTAAGAGAACATCTTATCTTCTTGCTTTAATAAAGAAACATAGCTAGGGAACAGCATGTAGCAGAAAATGCCCATTTTTGTTAATTCCAAAAGTTCCCCTAACTACAAGGGAGGGCAGCCCAGAAAGCCTTGCACTCTCGCAGTGAGGACAGTGATGCCACCATCCAGGGCCATATTCTGATTAACTCAGAAGCTAGAGGGAATGTGCTGCTCCATGGCTAAGGTCTACAGCTTCTTCAAAACTTGCTTCAAATTACATTTTCATAAAGTGGAGAAATAGGCAATCCATATCTGTACACACCCGGACAGTTGTTATCACTGCATCATATTTTAGCATACAGAACAATGTCAAACGTCAAATGAATTGTAAACTTTAATCATTTTTAATCAGCTGGGCTGGGAACTCTCAGTCAGTGTTCCAAGATCTTGCACGACATGGTGACAGCTGCTGAAATGCCAGGTATAGCTTCTAGACAAAAAATAGTTTTAGAACAGTATTTCTCCATAAATCTGTGGTTATGGAATAGTCTTTGTGTTTTGTGTGTGTGTTTGTTTTTAATGTTCAGCCCACTGCAGACCAGTAATATTGCGCATGACCAGTATGTATCTTATGCTAAATTCAAGTCAACATGGGCATAACACAACATCTGAACTGGTCCTCTCCAATGAGATGAGATCATGAATCATCTACTTAGATGCCATAATAATGTCAAATTGCTATAAAACGTCTAAATGCTCTCAATTTCTGCACTTCTCGCATCCAAGACTGGAAACAGTTGGCGTGCTGGCCCTGGTCTACAGATGTTGCTCTAGGAAGCACTGTGTAGATGATGTGCCTTGACCATCACCATGAATATGTCATGACACGAGGCTAAGAAATCAGAGGAGACCATCAAGTGGAGACAGAGCAAAGGTCGTCTCTGGAAGAGGAAATGATGGCTGAACCAACACTGTGTCAGCACAGCCAAGCAGAATGCTAGCTCTGTGAGAGGAAAGGAAGTCCCCTCTCCCAGTTCTTGCTCAAGCAAAGGCCATCTCCAGCCCACAACAAATATATCCCAAGTATCTGCAAATATAGGGTCACAAGACCAAATCCATGAGGAACGCAAACATATGTGAAATGGTTTTGGGCTCACTGCCTTTTTCCCCAAGCTGGCCTAGCCTGCCACAAGAAGAGAATCAGAGACAATCCAGCTGTATTGATGGGTTTCGAATACCTTTGGGAGACCCCTATCCTGCCCACAAAAGCTCTAAGGGCTTCCGGAGAAACCTCAATTCATTTCGTCCTTAAAATGTTTTTTCTTACATTTTATCATTTCTGAAATTGGTGTGCATGTCATGACCAGTGTGCACAATGAGTGTGGCAGTGTCCCATTTTTTGTTGCCCCCAGCTGACTTTAAACTGATATTTAACAGTGATGCTACAGTATTTTACAAATGGAGGAAATCAGGTATACATGTCTATTGTAAATAAAAAGTATGTGATATTTTATTTCTCTTAGGCAGCTTTGTTTTAGGGAAGTATACATCCAAAAAATGCCCACTTGATTGATTTCAATAATACAACTATAATAAAAACTTTATTTATTGAGATCCCTGCCAGGAATGTAAGAGCTTCACCTGTATTAATTCATGTAAACCTTATAATGACCCTCTGTGGTTAGTGCTCATTTTGCAGAAAAGGAAAATGAGGCTCACAAGGTTCAGAAAATTCTCCCAAGATCATACATACAGCTAGGATGTGTTGGGGCCAGCCAAGGTTCAAACTGATGTTGACTGCTGACTAGATGATAAAACAAAGTTGAAGTTCATTACTTACTGCAGTAAAAAAAGAAAACATCCTTGACAGAGTCTTACTTTCTAGAAGGGATATTTATGAGGTTTAGAGGTCTGGTTTAAGAAAGATATTTCAATGGAGGGGCCTGATTCACAATGGGCCAAGTTCCTGACACAGTAGTTTGGGATGGGTTGACACAGCCAGAAAAGTGTTCCAGGACAGTCCTACAATCAACAGTGGCTTGATGGGTCCAAAACAGTGGTACATTGTCCTGAAAAGAGGTTATTTACTCTGATGAGGGACACCTGAATCATCTTTTTTCTGATAAAGGGGTTTTCAGGAAGTTTCTTAACCAAGTAATATTTGCAATATCTTATTCCTGGGCAAGAGGGTCCTGAAACAAGTTCATGATGATGCAGAGAGTGAGCTGTGTGGCTACAGATGGCTTGTGCTCTCACCAGGTGGTTCCTATCTGGTATGGGCTGAACTGTGTCCTTCCTAAAACCCATATGCTGAAACCCTAGCTCCCAATGTGACTGTATTTGGAGACAGGGCATGTAGGGGGTCATTAAAGTCCAATGAAATCATATAAATGGGACACTGATCAGATAGAATTGGAGCTCTTATAAAAGGAAAAGAGATCTTTTTTCTCTCCCTCTTCCTCCCTTTTCTCCCCCACCCCCCACACTCTATGTCCCTCTCTCTCTCCTCTCTTTGGCCCCCTTTCTCTCCCCACACCTCTCTCCACCTGCACTGAAGAAAACCCACATGAGCACACAGAGAGAAGGAAGCCATCTGCAAGCCAGGAAGAGAGATCGAACCCAACCATGCTGGCACCCTGATTTCTAACTTCTAGTCTCCGCAACTGTGAGAAAATAAATTTCTGTTGTTGAAGCCATCCAATCTATGGTAGTTTGTTATGGTTGACGAAGCTAATGAATACACACCATCCATACTCATAAACATTCACTGACACACACTCACCTTCCCTTTGTGAGTAGCTGTAAGAATTCAATGAAATCATGTATATCAACATGCTTTAAGCTGTGGAACACTGTATACGTGTTAGCCAAGAGCACGGTTCCCAGCAATGGTCCCTGCAGTTCCTGACTTCTTGAAGGCTCAATACTTGGGCCTGAACTTAATGACATGGTTGAGTAAAGCAACTGAGCCTAGCAGTTCTCTGATGCAAGACTCACCTTAAGTTAATCAGAAAGGACATTTGGCAAAGGAATTGAAGAACAACTTGGCACCAGAAAAAATCCACATTCTCTGTATGCCTGAGAAAGTGAACACCCAGCTGTGAATTTATTGACTCTCCCTTAATAAGTTCTAATGAAATAAATTTTGTCTTCTTGGTGCCTGCTAATTAGACAATTATTTAACTCTGTTTCTTTTTTTAATGACTCTCTGCTGTTGTTTGAAGACTTCTGTCTATTATTTGTAATAAAAATCTCTGTCACATTTTTGCCTCATTATCCTTAACAAATAGTACATTCCCCAGCCCCAGCCCCTGGTTCCCTTAGTTCTCCCTCTCCAGCACCATCCCAGTCTAGAGCTCCCAGAGTTTCAAAGACCAGCTGTTATCATTTTGTTGACGGAGAGATTTTTAGAAACTTCTATCACAGGCACAAGGCTCCATGGGGGGCTGTTCAATTAAATATCGGCTCTTCAAACATGAATTAGCTCAGAGAACAAAAGCAGCAGGATTACAGGGACAAATAGAGGCAAGCGCTAGAGTCCTCCCACTCAGTGACTGGGAAACTGGCCCTCTCTCTCTTCCCTGGAACCTGAGCCTGGAATTCCAATGCCAGTGGCTGCGCTTGGCCCTGGCCAGTCACACGTCTTGTTCTAGGACTGGAGATCAAGCTTAGCTCGGCAGAGGGTCGCTCATTCTTTTATCAGAAGATGAGTCTGTTGAAAGAAAATGATCCTTTTCACTGTCTCCTTTGGTTATTCAGCCTCATTTCAGTATCCCAAAGGCTTTGTATTGAACTGCTATTTCTTTTGAGGGGAGAAGTGTGAAAATAAGAAACTAAAGAATTAACATTTGCTCAGCCTTATTTCATGCCAGTGGCTGTCTGCCAGGGAGGTACTGTTTGTCTATCTTCATGTTATAGTAATGTATATAGAGCATAGTAGGATAGAGACTAGAGCCTATAAAGCATGGCCAAGGTGGGCTTCATGAATGTGAGACCTCTGCAGTCACATAGGATCCTTTGCTCGGGATGGGCACACTTGGTTAAATGTTCTGCTGTCTTGAATTCTTAATAATTTTATCTTTCACCTTGTATTTTGCAAATGAAATCCAATATGTCATGGAACATGCACGCAAGCAGAGGAAACATGAGCAACATGCATAGTTACCTTGATACCCCTTCACATATGGCATCTGGGATGCCCAAAAGCACAGAATCTTGGTGGATCCATGATGTGTGGGAGTTCAAGTACAAGGTAAGTTCATGATTAAGTGAGAGTCCTGGCAGCCCCGAAAAACCACACTTTCCTTTCCCATCAGAATTTTCTTTGAACATGAAAATGGTTTTCTAAGAAACATGCACTAACAAGGAACTATTTCGTATCATTTTTTAAGCCTATCACATCCCCATTAGCCTGCCACTTATACTGAAAATGATGACAGGTGGAAAAGGAAAAGTAGAAGCTAGGGCAGCCCACAGCTCCTTCTCCTCCCAGTCCCTCCTTACTCATCAGTAACTGGAATGTTTCAGTGTATCGAGAAGTGAAATGACAAGAGTAGAGTTGGGTTTGAGCAGTTATACCACTATTGTAGTAAGAACAGAATACACAGGGATGCATACACAAAAGCAATGAAATGTTAATTGCATAATTTCAGTGACTGCACATGAGTTAAATGCTTTTATATTTGCATTTAAAGGTGACATTGCAGAATTTAAAGATAAATGATAAATTGCAGGCTGAGAACTTAAGAATTTAGTTTTTCTTTATTTAGTACCACATTAAATAACAAAACACACCATGATGAGTAGAAAGTGAAACTGTGGAAGGAAGGAAAAAGCTTTATATTTTAGTATCTTTAATCATGCTTTTTTTCTGCTTTTTGAACAAAGGGCCCCACATTTTCATTTTGCACTGAATTCTGCAGTGCCCACCCTGCCAACAGCATCACTATGATCTGGACACTGTTGAGAAATGCAGAATCCCAGGCCCCTCCCCCAATTTGCATTTGAACAGGAACCCCAGGTGATACACATACAAGGCACATATTAAGGTTTGAGAAGCCCAGGATTAGAGAATCTGCTCAGTGATTCACACGTGTCCAGTGGAGGAGTGGGATCCAAACTCTTGGCAGCCCGACACCAGAGTGAGGTGAGGAGCCTCTACACGCCACTGTGGGCTGTGAAGTCAGCGTGCATTGACCCCACGTACAGATGTAGAAACAGCTCAGAGGCTAATGGACGTATGTTGCCAGCTAATAGATGATAAAAATAGGAATTAGAAGCAAATCCGTCTCATCCTAAATCAAAACTGTCTTCATTTACACCAGTAGCTTCCAAATATGAGTGAGCGTCAGAAGTAATTGGGGAACTTTATTTTAAATGCAGAATCCTGGGCCCACCCCAGACACATCGAACCAAAATCTCTTGGTTGGGGCTTGAAAATCTGTATAGGTAAAAATATACTAAATTTGGCTGCATGGGAGCACCACCTGGAGAACTTTTTAAAAATCCTGATGACCAAGCCACCCATAAGATCAATGCAATTGCAATCTCTGGGAGTGGAACTCAGTCACCAAAATCTAAAACCAGTTGGGAACTGCTTTAAAAGACTCCCAGGTGATCCCGCGGGGACCGTGCTTCACACCAGAATGTGCTCCTGCTCACAGTGGTGCCTGCTGGGCTCCTGGCATGCAGGTTGGGAAAAAATGACCAATGAGCAAACAAACAAAAATATGGAATTTCAAGAAACTAATTTTGTTTCTAGTGCTAACCTAATCAACCAGCTCTGTATGTGAAAAAAAATAAATGCAATTAGTATTCAGGATCACTGGTGCATGTTTTGTTAATAAAACTCTAAAAACTTATCAAAGACTCATTAGCAGCCAAAAGCAAGAGCTCTGTACTAAATATTTACATCAGTCTCTAAATCAGCATTTTTATCTTCAGGAATAATGACATTCACTAGGGCATTATTCTAGAACTTTTGTCACATGCCCACGTTAAGAGAGGTGCTCTCTGTAGCCGTCAGGAAGCTGGAGGAGCCAGGGGCCCTCAGGGCACAGAAGGAGGGTATGGGGAAAAAGCGGGGATCCGGTAGTCTCTTAGATGTTGGCAGAGAATCTCAGGAGCCCAGGGCTAAAAGGTTCCCAGAGGTCAAGAATTCAAACCCTCATTCAAAACCTGACACAAAGTTTTTCAAAGCTTATCTGGTGACCACCACCTTCCTTTGAATCACCTGGGTGCTTGCTTCCCTGGGCAGCAGTTTCTAATCGCAGCCCAGCATCAGGGAATAACCCCACCTACCAGGTCAGCATCACCTGGGGATGGTGCAGTTTATAAAAAGGGGAGGGGGGTGGATTCATATGCACATTAAAGTTTGAAAACAGCTGTTCTGATAGTTTTTTTTAACTTTTTTTATTGTTGTTCAAGTACAGTTGTCGCCATACCTGCCCCACTCCCTGCCACCCTTCCCGTCCCTACTTCCCACCCCTGATCCTACCCCGCTTTGGTTTTGCCGCTGTGTCCTTTATACCTGTTCCTGAAATCCCTTCCTCCCTTTCTCCCATTATCCCCTCCCACCTCCCCTCTGGTTACTGTCAGTTTGTTCTTAATTTCAATGTCCCTGGTTATATTTTGCTTGCTTGTTTGTTTCATTGATTAGGTTCCACTTACTGACAGTTCCATCAGATAGTTTTCTCCCGGTGTTAGTGGCAAATCTGTCAAGCTATTGTCTCCATGGGAATGTTTTGGTGGCCCAGTAGCTGCATTTCCCACGTTGAATAATGAATATCTTCATACCACTATCTTTCCTATTTACTCTAGAATGACTTGGAGATTGTTCTACACGTGTTCTAGTATGTAGAAAATTAGCCACAAAAAGGGCCTTAGATATTATATAATCAAAAATGCCCAATAAAAGGGTCACTTCCACATAACCCAAGATTAGTTCCCCTTACCTATCCTAAACGGACCCAACTGGCCTGTTTTGTAAGGTTTCACTGGCACACAAAAGGTTCTTGGTATTGAGCCAAAACCTGCTCCCAAACCACAGAACAAGTGGTCCCGTATCTGCCTTCAAGGGCTACGCAGAACTGATCTCTCTTCCACAGGAGAGTCTGCAACACCTACAAAAATATCCCATGTCCCTTTCAAACCTTTCCTTCTTCAGGAAAGAAGGAAAGGTTTGATCCTTTGTCCTGTAAATTTTTCTTTTTATTAATTTCCCTTAAAATTATATCTGTATATGGCCTTACATAATATATATATTTTAGTTCATGTGAATGGAATTGTGTGATATCTCATTCTGTTCTTTATTTTCTCATCAAATATGAGGCTTTTAAGAGCTATGTGTGTTGCTATGGGCACCTTTTGGGGTTTCTTCTCTAATGCCAAAGTTTCTCCGCAATCTTCCCCACCTCTTCTGAACCCCCAAGTCTTCCCGGTATCTATGTGCTCCTACTTTTTACATATATTCCCCTTCATCCATGTACCCTTTAAACCAAGGCACCCAAAACTGATTTTGCCTATTATAAACACACAAGATACTGGAGATATACAGGGAGGAGCAAAAATAGGTTTATCGTTGTTCATGTGTGAAATAATACAATAATTAATAAATAATAATACAAGAATAGACTCTGCTTTGCGTACTCACAACTGTAAACCTACTTTTGCCCCACACTGTATTTTAGGGGGTATATGCTCCTAGATTCCCACAATAGTTACCCATCAGTATGGTCTTTAGTTATAATAACAACAGTGCATTTAAATCATTGACCATTGATGGGCATTCCCTTCCTTCTGAGGCTGAGAAAACCTATGACATGGAAGAACTGTCTCTTAAGTACACTAAGGCTGCATTCTGTTTCTCCTCATTCCTTTTGCTTCCAGAGATGCTTGTTGTGTTGTCAAAGGTAATCTTATTAAAAGAGACTCAAAATATGCAAAACAAAACTTAGAGATCATCTGGCATGAAGTTGCCTGAGGAGGAAGTAGTAAACTAAACACTTTATGAAGAAGAAAACTGAGGTTCAGAGGGGTTCAGCAACTTGCCCAGGGACACGGTGTATTACAGTCTCAGAGTTGAGTCAGAAGGCCCAGCTGTCCCGACTTCCAGGCCAGCTTTAACCGGCATCCATGTGGGCCAAGCCCTCTGCAGCAATAGAGGGCAGTGAGTTGGCTCCTACAGCTGCCTTCTCCTCCCCCACTCTTTGATTCTCTGAAAGCTGAAATCGAAGCACACAGACGGAGTCTGTGCTGGAGCTTCTGAGCTACAAAGCCTGCACTATTTAACACTGGCTTTAGCTATCTGCGATGAAGAATAAATAGCACTATCATAAAATCCATAAAATATACTGAATTGGATTTTTTTCAGAGATGGCTCCAAGCACAAGTTGATAATCAAAAGGTTCTCAGAAACACTGAAAATAGTGTTTGCTGTGTTGAAATTTCCCTGAATCTTAAGAATATCCCTGTTCCCCATCATTCGCTAGCTGCATACTTTAGGCAGAGAGATGTATGTCACTCTAAGTCACAAAGAAGGAGGACACCTCCTAAAGGTCTCATGAAGAAGGATTTTTCATCAAGTTTAGAGCCATTCCCACCACCTTAAGGCATGAAGGTCTGTAGCCCACATGGTCTCCTAACACTACCTGAGCAGCAACTGTCCGTGAGGAAGTTGTCGGTGCAGGGGGCGTCGGCGATGTCTGCCATCCCTTTATAGACGTTCAGGTTTGCAGGGCTACTCATAATTACGCCTCCCAATTCCTCCTAAGGACTTGAACACAATTCAAATATGTCCCCGATGCTGCCTTTCTTAAACCTTAGAAGGTAGAGGAGCTCTGTTTTCTATCAGTGTAGTCAAGTGAGGGGGAGCAATAAGCACATGCCTCGTTATAATTTTACTATTAATGTAAGTACTTTAAAAGAAAACTTCCAGCCCTGGCCAAGTGGCTCAGTTGATTCCCTGTCAGGGTGCATTCTAGGCTGCAAGTTGGATCCCTGATCAGAGAGACAGCCCATTGATGTTTCTCTCTCACACCTCTCTCTCTCCCTCTCTCAAAGCAACAAACAACACATCCTTAGGTGAAGATTTGAAAAAGAAAGAAAGAAAAGAGAAAAGGAAACTTCTAGTTCCCAGGGAAATAATTACGATGATATTATTTTAAAAATAAAATCATAACAGTGATAGCACATAAGAAAGAGAGTGATCAGGGCATTTAAGGAAACCCTGGAAGACAGGAGGTGAGATGGGAGGAATATCACAACCTGAAACACCAGAAGTGAGAGCTGTTCCCTGAAGAAGTTAGAGACAAGCCAAGCAAACTGGTGTCAACAAATGACAAAGCTCGGGAATAGGCTCTGAGGCAATCAGATGCGTTAACTGAAGAACTCTTTTTAGATCAACTGAGCCAGCACAATGCTGACTCCTCTTCCAGGAATACAGAACATAGATGACAGAACTTGTGCCTGCTGGGATGAAGCTTACAACCACTCCCTAACAAAAATGGGCAGTCTTCTGGGTATGGGTCAATGTGTAGATGCTTGAGGCAGAGAAAGAAAGAGAACAGTTTCAGGCATTCCTGCTTTCCACATCAAACCCTCAAAGAAAGAAGAAGGAGGAAGAAGATAAGAAGGAAGAATAAGAAAAGGAGGGATGAAAAAGGAGGAGGAGGAGAAGAGAGCTCTCCCTCAGAATGTCTTTCCCGGGAGCAACTCTAGCTGCTATGACAGCCGCGGACTGAGTGCCCACTACATCTCAAGGTGCCCAGGACAACCATAGGAAAAAATCATATCAAGAAGATATACTAACTAACCTAGCCCTTCATTCCTGTGGCTTAACCAAAAACCAGGATACACTAGATATCTAAGTGAAACCTAGAGAGAAAGAAGCTCTACCACAGTAACTAAACCAAATACTGACTCAACAAGAAACAGGTGTTACTACAGTGCACACATGTGAATTTTTAAAAATCTAATTAGTCTGCTCTGAGATATCAGTAAGGGTTTCATTTCTATAAAGCAAGACAGGTGTGATCCAAAAGATGAAGCAAAGGTACCAAGAAATGAAAAAAATGGAAGGAAAAGTTAAGTGATATGGAGGATAGAATAGAGA
>PVKM010009006.1:0-37762 GCA_004027735.1 Carollia perspicillata | reverse complement strand
GTAGGTAACTGCCTCCTTTTCTCTTGCTGCTTTGAAGATTCTCTCCTTATCTTTCACTTTGGGTAATGTAATTATGATGTGACTTGGCGTGTACTTCCTTGGGCCTAATTACCTTGGGACTCTCTAAGCTTCCTGGACTTCCTAGAAGTCTATTTCCTTTGCCATATTGGGGAAGTTCTCCATTATTTTTTCAAATAAATTTTCAATTTCTTGCTCTTCCTCTTCTCCTTCTGGCACCCCTATGATTTGGATGTTGGAATGTTTAAAGTTGTCCTGAAGCTTCCTAAGCCTCTCCTCATTTTTTTGAATTCTTGTTTCTTCATTCTGTTCTGGTTGAATGTTGATTTCTTCCTTCCAATCCAAATAATTGATTTGAATCCCGGTTTCCTTCCCTTCACTGTCGGTTCCCTATACATTTTCCTTTATCTCCCTTTTCATAGCCTTCATTTTTTCCTCTATTTTGTGACCATACTCAACCAATTCTGTGAGTATCCTGATTACCAGGTTTTGAACTCTGCATCTGATAGGTTGGCTATCTTTGCTATCTCTTCATCGCTTAGTTTTTTGTGTTTTTTTTTTTTCTAGAGCTTTGATCTGTTCTTTCATTTGGGCCATATTTTTCTGTCTTGGTAGTACTGTTATGTAGTAAGGGGTGGATCCCTAGGTATTCAACAGGGTGATGCAACTGAGTCGCTGCACTGTGGTGCTGTATGTGAGTGAGGGGTCTGAGAGAGAACAGTGTCGCTCACTCAGCTTTCCGAAGGCTTTCAGTTACTTCCCATGCTACTCATAAGCAAATTGGGGTTTTCTGGTGCTGATTCCCAGGTTGGTGGTTTGTGTACATTCTAGGAACCTGTGGGTCTCTCCAACAAACTCTCCTGTGAGGCTGGGAGATTTTCTTGCATCCTCAGCAGCCACAGGTTTTTTCAGTCAGAGATTTGAGGCTTTCTTTCCCCATGCTGGAACCCTGGGTAGTGCTGTCCATCTTGCTCCCCAGTTGTTCCTCCTGGTTTATGCACTTGAAAATAAGCGACCACCAGCTCCGCCAGCTCCTGCCTCGCCCACCCTTGCCATGAGTCCTCTCCACCTGGCTGCCCATCTCTGCCCCTCCTACTGGTCTGTATGAATGTTTCTTCTTTAATTCCTTGGTTGTTTGACTTTCATACTGTTTAATTTTCTGGCAGTTCTGGTTATTTTTTGTTTTTAAATTTGTTGTTGTCCTTTTGGTTTTGCAAGGAGGCACAGTGTATCTACCTATGCCTCCATCTTGGCCAGAACTCCATATTCTATCTCTTGAAGATTTGTATATAAAGGCTTTGAGGAGACCTACAGTGACAATACCTGTTTATGTCATAATTTAATCCTCCCTTTTTAATGCAATGACACCTGTTAGTTAATGTTCCATAAAGCTCCATGAATCATATTTTGGGAAGACAACATGCTGTTGTGTAGTATTCGAGTTTTAGGAGTCATGTAGACCTTAGTGTATAATCCAGTAATTCTCAAACTAACGCCTGGGCCAGCAATATCTGGGAATTTAATAGAAATGCAAATTTTCAGGCCCTACCCATCCCCACACACAGACTGAATCAGAAACTCTGTAGATAGGGGACTGCCAATGTGTTTTGCATTAATCCTCCAGATGTTTCCAATGCATTATAAATGGCACCACTGGTCTAATTCCACTAACTTTACTTTAGTCATCTGATTTTTTTTTTTTGATTGGGGATAATGAGTACAAGACAAAGAGAAGTAAATAAAAATGATGGCTGTATTAGTCAGTACATAGAATGCCTTGATTATTAAGTGTCGCAGCCACAAATATAATTAAAATAGGCAAAACATGGAATATATCAGCTCTTAAAATTAAACTGCCAGAATGGCAAAAGTGAAACAGCAAGTCTGGAGTCGGAGGCTGGAGTGCTATCAATCTCTTGTGTACCCCTCAGTACTCCTTTACCCTGTACAGCAGCTTCAAACTCATCCCCCACCAATCATTTTTCCTCATTCCAGGTCAGGAAGGAAGTTCTGTGATTGATTGAGCTTGGTCAGGTGATCACCCTAAACCAATCACAGGTGCTGGGGTCATGGTGGTTCAAATTAGGGAATGAATAGAGGCTGCTCTCTGATAGAAAAGAAGGACTACATACATGACCAATGAGGAAAAAACAGGTTGTATTTTCTGAAATTATTTTTTGCTTTGGGAAATCTTCCCTTCTAGGAAGACTTATTTCTCTAAAAATGTTAGAGAATTAGAGTAAGTCCTTACTTAAACTCACCAATAGGTTCTTAGAACTGGGAAAACCAAATCACCTATAACAAAATTAATTTTATCATAGGCTAATTGGTGTAAATTAGCTTTGTCATTTTAACAAGCATCTTCATCAGATGCCAAGAAACCACTTCCCTTTCTCATGCATTAGAAGCAACTCTTCATCCATTAAATTTTATCATGAGATTGCAGCAATTCAGTCACATATTCAGGCTCTACTTATAATTCTAGTTCTTTTGCTGTTTCCACTGCATCTGCAGTTACTTATTCCACTGAAGTCTTAAAGTCTTGAACATCTCAAACTCATCCATAAGGACTGGAATCAACTTCTTCCAAACTCCCATTAATGGTGACATTTTGACCTCTTCCCATAAATCATGAATATTCTTAATGGCATCTAGAATGGTGAATCTTTTTAGAAGATTTTCAATTTATTTTTGATAATTAATGTGTGTGATAGCCTATAAGCTCCATAATGGCAGAAACTATGCTTGTCATTCATTATATTTGCATATCTTGCAAGGTGTCTGGAACACAGTAGGTTCTGAAAAATATTGATTGAATTAATTAGATAATGGATGGATGGGTGTAAAGAAATTGGAATTAAACCAAACTCTGTGTGACTCTAAAACTCAAACATTACTCAGTCCCGTGCTACCTTTCATAACTTCCTGCCATCTATTAAAAATAAGAATAAAAGACTGCCAAGTGTGGTGATGAAAACTTTACATGACCTGTGCTAGTCTGTCTTTCCAATGTTGTCTTTCAGTACCTCTATTACATCTTATGATACAGCATTTGATCTAGGCCAGGTTCAAGTCAGCTGAACTTGCCATGCTCATTCTTTCCCCTTAATTTAATCTGCAGTCACATCTGAAATGTGTTTTCTTCTCCTTATCTACTACCAGAATCTCTAACAGTATTAATAACTGGGGAGTTACCTGGAACATTTTTAGTTCCAGGTAACTAAAATGTGAGGACATTTTTAGTTCTCACAATATGACTAGGGAGCTCTGTTAACATACGATGAGGCGTCAGAGATGGTAAATGTCTTGTAATGCGTGGGAGCATCTTGCATAATGATGAATCACCCCAAATACCAAATGGAAATAACTCAGATGCCAGTAACAATGACACTGAGAAACAATGTGTATCAAACTCAATCTAGAGTCAGCATTATGTAGTCATGGTTAGCACTAGTAATACCCAATTTTTAATTCCAGCTATGTCACTTCCTAGTTATATTATTTTGAGTCATTTAATGTCTTGGAACTTCAGTTTTCTCATGTGTAAGTGGGTTTAATTATGTCTCTTGGCAATGAGTAAAGATGAGAAAGAAATACAAAATGTAACATACAGATGATTTTTGGTAGGTAGAAACTATTGTTAATATATTGCTGGAGTCTAGTATCAAGTCCCATCCTCCTTGAAGCTCTCCCTGCTACTCAAGCTGAGAGTGTCCTTTCTTTCTTCTCACTCTTTTTTTAGTAAAGAGTCATCCAGTTTCAAGAAAAGGAGACTTGTTCGAGTCATCTCTTGGGGGAAAGAGGAAGTTCAATGGCAAAATATTGTATCTGTTAGCACTCTATGTTTAAGTGACACAGAACCCAAGTACAAGAGACTTAGTAAAGAAAATATATCGATTCACATATGTAGACAAGTGAACTCTGTGAGCGTAGAGCTTCTGTTTGTCTTATTCGCTGTTGGCTTTATTCTTATGCTTCACATGGTGCCCCTGGCAAATCCAGATTCTCACACTTGTGGTAACAGTGGCAGCTGCAGGTGTGGATCTCATATCCCTGCATCAATAAAAGTAACTTCTCTCCCTCATAAATCCCTTGCCTCCCACAGGCTTAGGGAGAGTTGGAGATCCTAAACCAATCAAAGAGGTTATGGTAAGTGTTGGAAGTTTGAGATGGGGGAAACTGTTTGCTTAAAACAATTATAACTCAGGCCTGAAATTAAGCTAAATCAACCTTCCACCTCTCTCCCAAAAAACAACTGAGAATGGCAAGGGATGGTCTCTGTTCACACGAGTGGGAGGGAAGTGAGATAATATGGGACTGTGGCTTAATTTTTTTTTCCCAGAATAAGAATAGGTAAGCAGGCAAATATTGCTTTAATATAGCAATACCCTATATACAGGCTGAGCCCCACTTTCTGCTCTGAGGCTCTAACTAATGTGAAAATCAGTAAACAGAAACCTCATTTGAAATGCAGTTGGGAGGCTAGAAGAGAGAACTCTCAAACAAGTGTTACTCAATGCACCCTGCTGACCCCAGGAGGAAAAGAGGTGTTCAATGCATCGCTGACAGAGAGTGACAGTCCTTTACTACATTAGCAGAAGGAAGAAAAGATTCCTCCTCACCCGGTAACAGCTCAGCCTAGGGGCAACTGCCATAGCTCAGCCAATGAAAAGTCGCTCTACTTTAAACTTCCGGTTTGCTGCCTGGGACTCTTTGTTTAGAGCCCCTCCTCCCAAGTCCATGAAAGAACATTACTTTCCTCTGTTTCTTTGGACTTGCACATAGGTTGGCATTAGACCACCTGTCCCAAGTCACAATTCTTTATTGTTCCCAAATAAACCCATTGTGCTGGAGGAATATCTGGTTATCTGTTTAAGGTCAACGCTAGGAACAAAATGGCCCAGTCTCCACCATACAGAGGAGTTCATCTACAGGTGTGGAGAGCGTAGAACATAAAGATAACTAATACTTAGAGGGCACCTTGCTATGAACAGTTTACTCAGTTGTAAGTCTGTTTATGTAGAATTTCAAAGAGAATACAACCCACCACTATCAGCCTGTGTCAATGGTGGGCAGAACTGCTATGTTTTTGCTCTCACGTGTTAATTTTTCTGCAGTTATAGAAGGCATAGGGTTTTTGTTACATCTTTTGTGTTTTGGAAGTGCTATGTTTCAAATTGTGGGGAAAGTGCCATGTGAGGAGAAGTTCCTGGTGCCTTAACAGTGCTAAACAATAATGGCACTAGAGAATTGGATAGATGCCACAGTTGACTCTTGATACAAGATTCAGGAAACAGGATACTAAGAGGCTGCACTTGAGAGTGGCAGATGGAGCCCTGTCCTGAGAGGTCAGCGGTTTCTCGAAAGCGGGAAGGCAAAGATGCTGGGGAGTTTGCTTGCCATACTTGAAGTCTTATATTTGCCATTATTTGCGATAACTCTTCCACCACTTAGCCAAACAAAGAAGCTCATATTAGCCATGTAGATTTATTTTTGTTTTATCGCTTCAAGTAAATAATATTATTCTCCTGTCTTTTCACCTTATCTTGTACACTCAGTTAGCATACTGGTGGTACTTAGTAATCATCAGTCATTGAGTGAAATGAACCTCAGCAAAAGGTTAAGGGTAAATTTTTGTAACAGAAATAATATTTTGTTTTTCTGTCCCCCTGGAAAAGAAAGTAAGTTATAAGAGTATTGCTGATTCTCACACTATTGGGGAAACTTAGCAAGAAATAATCAAGTGATAAGAAGTGACAATGGACTTAATTTTCCAAATAAATGATGGCAATGAACAGTGGGGTTTTTAAAGACTATTTGTGAAAGCTGAAAAGAGCCTTGGATAGTCAGGGATATAACCAATGCTTCAATATTAACCCATGGATCTCGTAAAAGGGCCCACAGAGATGAGCAAAATACAGGCCAGATTGTCAACATTTACCTTACCAGGCAGAAGTGAGTATCAGATCTATTTTCCTACAACAGCAACCCTGGGTGACTTTATGCAGTCTGTAAAAACCCTTTTTCTCTGGTCTGGCGATGGAATGCAAGTGTCTACATGTGTGAAAAAGCTCATATTTCTGGGCAAAATGTCAACAGTGCCAACAATTTTTCCCAAGTTTTTCAAAAGATCTGTAACCTGGAATAATTGTATACACTTTGTTCTATAGTTATTATGGGGGAGATATGAAAAGTTGTGGTTTATAAGTATCTTGTGATGTAAATCTGAAGTATTATCTCTCCTATTTAAATCAATGGCAATATCCTCTTCCTAGTAAATCACTGTAGTCCCGCCTCACCAACGTTGAGCTTACTGTTCCTTTTTTCTGGAATGCTCTTTGACCAGCTCTCCACACAACTTGCTCTCCCACTTCATGTTTTTATTTAAAAAGTCACCTCCTCTGGGAGGCCTTCTCTGGCCTAGCCACCTTATTGAAAATCCCAGCCTCAACTACCTTCCTTGCTTCATTTTTCTCATCTGAAGAAAAATATTTATTTATTTACCTATTTATTTTACTGGTTTGCCTGTTTTTATTCACTGCGGTATCCCCAGTGCATCAGACAGTATGTGGTGCACAGTAGGCATCCCACAGACAGTTGTGGGACATGTGGGAATGGCGCAGCTGGATTGTCCTGTATTTGTCATCCAGCGTTCAGGTGCTGTAGCTTGCAAAACAGAAGGGCATCCCATGCTTTTTATTAGTTCTAGATCCCAAACGTACAATGTTTGTGCTCTCTGTGAAGTAAAATATTTGTGTTTTAATTAAGAAAAAGAGAGCATTGAGTAATTCAAAAAATATACATAACTTCGACATCAGACAGCTCTATATTGAATCCCTGGCTCTGCTATTTATACTTTATAAAATATGGATGATACATGCCTTGGATGACGCTTGTGAGGATGTAAACAGTTGACATGCATTAGGTGTTCAATGAATGGCTTTTCTTTGGGGTAATAAAAGGCAGAGAAGAGGCAAGGAGGAGATTGGCAGATGAGACACCATGATCTTTATGAAGGACTAAAAATATCTATGTCACAGAGCCATACACAGGGCAATATTTCACGTCTTTTTGTTCCAAATAGTGAAATCCTGCCATTGTTTAGTGATCTTGGTCATTTCATACTCCTTTGGCTAACTTACTTTTTTTCTTCTTGCCACACACATTTTTCAAATAATTTACAGCTGGTTTCTATGTCAGGCTTTACCTGTTATTTTATAATTCAGGCAACATGACTTTTGATTTCAGTGATTTTGTTTATGATGACAAATAAATAATGAGCTCAAAAGAATTCTATTCTGGCCAATTATTTCATTCTCATTAAATTGTATAAATATATATATTTCCCTAAGAGACACATCAGGTATAGGATTCTTATTTGTATTGATTTGATCAACATATTGGCATCTTTTGCCTGAAAAGTCTCCTTTGAGAAAATTTGATGACTGTTTATTGGAATCATTTTCAATAGGTGGTAAAAATACCAGATTCAGCAAATTTCCTTTCCCTATTTTAGGTTAGCAAAGACAAAGGGCATGCCATTATTTGAAGTTTTAATTATTTTTAATCCATATCAGAAAGAAAATGGTAGCTGTTCGGATTATGTAACTTTGTTAGGTAAGTGAATAAATAATGATCATCAAACAGATATTAATCTTACCTTCATTTGTGACAGTGTCTCAGTGGCCCTGGGGCAGGGATATTCAATACTGCAAAAGCTATGAACTAGACCTAGAGCGCTTTGTGCTCCTAATGATGAGATTATCCTCATCTACTATCACCTGGGGCCAAACATCTGGAAATTAAGTAAGTTACTCATGGCAGACCCTCATCTCCTCTGTCAAATGCATTTTCCTTTCATTAGTGCACTTTTCTCTTCCCCACATCCCAAGTCCCAGAGCCTCCTTGGTGGGGAATGTGGTTCAAAAGGAAAGGAGGCACCCAAACATTGGAGTTTTGCTGTGTTACCCCTCCTGAAGTTATTTTCATTTAAAAATAAGTCCGTGAGAAAAGATTAATGGTCAAATGAAGTGATAAATTAGCCAGAGTACAAGTACGGAGTGTTGGAGGCCAGCTTTGTATGTCTGATCACTTCAGATAGACAGGCATCTACCTGAAAAGCTAGTTGTAGGTATTCCACCCTCCTTCTCACTGTGTGGCTCACCTGGTGGCTTATTTAGGAGTATCTGTGCAATAGATTTGTAAGCATATTTTTGCATTCAGTTGGCCTCTTTGGTATATACTCCTCATATCTATGTATCTTCCCATACAACCAACTGTATAATTCTGTAAAGAGTGGACACAGGCTCAATATCTGCTCAATAAATGTATGGACAATTAAATTGAATAAGCATTGACTGCCCTCAACTGCCCTTCCTCCCCAGGGCAGCAGATTTGAACCAATTAGCTACAGTTTTTCCATGTACTTGTGTAATGGATACAACTAATATTTGAAGTGTTCAGTGGATCACATAATCATTTATCCATTCATTCATTTAATTAATATTTACTGTATTCTTACCACATGCAAGGTGCTGGAAACACATGGACAAATTAGATAAAATCTCTGGTCACGGGAGCATGCAATAGCAGTGACTCTATATAGAATGGTGACACGTAGGTTCGGCCAAATGTTAGTTTCTAGTCATTAAATGACAGTTTGGTATTTAAATAGACAGAAGCAGTATGCTGAGCCTCACTTGTGCCAAGGAAGTAATGGCATTTTGAATTCCCAATAAGAACTATGGAATGCCCCACACAACAACTTTCTTTCCTAAAACTCAACTAGGTTAAATATCTGATTTCATCCATTCATCCATGAATAAAGGAATCATTTATTCATGTATTTATTCAGTAAGAAAAACACTTATCAAGCAACTTATTATGCTCCAGACATCATTATTAGTGTTGTGTATAAAAAGGTAGAAAAACCATCAGAAACAAAGGGAAAATGAAAAGTATTCAAAATGATTAAGCTTGGAAAGTACAGACTTAAACACATGCAATCAAACAGCTACGAAATTCATAAAAATAAAGTTTTTTTTCCTTTTTGTGAAATCAAGTGAATACTAAATAGAGTTAAAATTTAGAGATTTTTTTCCTCTTGCACATGTGAGGGCACTCTGTGCTGCTTGTGAGCACAATCTAAGGTAATGGAAAAAACAGATTCAGAGTATATCTACAGCAACAGCCGGGGCAGAACATAATTTTCATTAAAAAGCCATTGTCTGTATCTGGTCATACAAGAATCTCATTTTTTTGACTAAATAGAACCGTATTTTTAACAAATTCAATGAGCATATTAAATAAGTTATTTGGCTGGACTTATTAGTGTATTTGAATGGTAACTCAGGGTAAATATTTCTACTGTTTATACTAATGTAGATGCTAAAACTGCTCAGGCCCTTGTTAAATTTATCAACAGAATTAAATTAAACATACCATTGGGCCAAAAGTGTGTGTGTGTGTGTATATATATATATAAGTAAATAAAATTAACTTTTCTTTAAACCTTACTTTTATTTTTCTTGTTAGTTTTTTCTCATACAAGACAACGTAGGAATAGTCTGTATGCAATATGTATTTTTGACTTTGGGAATTTTGAGGATTATTGTTCTGTTATAGTGACATTTCATTTATAACATAATTACCTTTCCTTGATACAAAATAAAGTGAACTGCTTCTCTTATTACTATGTCTGTTTATTTTTAATAACCTGATCTGCATCTTACCTATGTTGTTGCACCATAGTGTATCATAACCACAAAGATTAAATATTTTTTACCATGAGGTTGAAACCTCCTAATTTGTCAAATCTGTTATTTGAACAAGTTGAATTGCCAGCTTTTATCTCAATGCCTTGACTGCTGGGTAAGAGGATTAGAGGCCTGAGTCGGCTTCGCCAGGGTGGCTGGCAGGAGCAGGCGCCATCGCAGCTCCGATCCAAAATCAATGACCTGAGTCTGATTGACTGAGTCGCAATTGCTCAGTGGAATTAGCCTTATGCTGGTCTTCTCTGCTTACACTAACCAAGGCAGACAGAAACCAGCAGTGGCCCATTCTTTTTAAATTCAAGTGTTAGGGAGGGAGCAAGAACAGGGGACAATAACAACAATAAACATATTGAGAAATGGGAATAGAACAGGATGTGCCCAAATAAGTAAAGCCATTTCATCGTTTTACCAAGTTCTCTGATGAAGCAGTCTTTTAATTTTGACAGAGCACTCATAATACCCATTGATCATCATCTCCTTCTTATTTTCTTCTTCTAGTTTTAGTAAACAAATTTACAAATTCGGACCTCTAAAATAAACTTTTCACTTGAAAATATTTTCTTTCATTCTAGGGAAATTGTAAAGGAAAAATAAGTATATGGCCTTTTTCATTTTTCATTCTACCAACAATGCTGTGAAAGAGATGCACTTACAGTGATGCAACAAAGTGTTCTTTGCTCTGTTTACACTGGCATGGAGCAAAGTATATTAAGTATATAAAGGTATATAAAGGTAAGGGAAACATGATCGGATTTCATTTTGAAGGGGTTCATACAGGAAAGAGACAGACATCTATTCTATTTAAAGCAGTAGGGTGTTTTTCCCCTGAGAAAACTTACTGTTTTAAAAAATGGGTCTAAGGGACTAGATTTGGTATTAAAAGAGTTCTATAGAAGTTGTGCAACTTAAGTTGCTGTAATCACTCAAGAAATTGAGGAGCCCTTTGGCAAAAGCAATCAGGCAACATTTTCTGGAAAGAAGAGAGTCCCCAGAGAACAACAGCATTATATTATAGAATTAGAGTGCTTTAGAGATTCCGAAACCATCATTTGCAACCTTCTAATTACAAAGATCATAACACCCGAAAACTGAAAAGTTAAGGAACTTGACCCAGGTCACAAACCGATTGAAATTCTCAAAATTAAGACTGAAGACCTTGTTGCAGACGATTTGAAGTTGAAAATATTAATTGGTGACATTTTCATCTTATTTGGAATATCATTGGGATCATCTTGTCAACAATTCTAATTGAGAGATTATAATTTATTTGAATCCATGATTTTGTAAAACATAAGCACATATTTGTGAAACATCCTGAGAGATAAAGTTTTAAGCAGGTGGCACCTGAGACAGAAAACGAATTGAAAAAAACCAGGCATAATTTCTAGTGATGGAAATTTGTTCTATTTTTCTATCTAGAAACTACTTGTAAATGAATAAGGATCTTTTCATGTGGTGCACGAGTAGGTGCCCCTCGACCTGTTCTTCCACCAAAAAGTAAGGCTGAAACCAAAGCTGTTTTAAAGGGGACCATCCTTAGGTTAAAATAGTGAGTAACATAATTTCGAATAACGTTTTATAAAAATAAAATTTTCTGAAGCTTTAATTATTTGTGTTTTTGTCTGTATGAAGGCATTTTGCAGTAGAATAACTTTGTAACAAGGGCCATTTGGAATAAGTCGACATTCTCATTAAAATAAAGCCATCTGATATTTCTGAGAACCATAAAACAGCCACTGAAACCTGAAGCTTCAGAGAAGGAAATCTTTATTGTAATAAAGGAATCAGCAACGTTGTTTATAAGCATCATTTCCATGGCAAAAGATTAGTTCATTCAATAAGAATCTTGTAACATGGTGCCAGCTCGGGTGCAATAAACTTTATGGAATGGCTCATAAGATTAGACTAATTAAAGATAATCTAATTTGGACAATTTTATCTTCTGGAAAAGAAATGTGATGTCATCCTTTGGGAAGAGACAATGTTTAGTCTCCGGGGATGTGCAAAAATAAAATAAAATAAAATAAAATAAAATAACCCTTCATAAGATATGTGCAATAATAAGAATTAGGCTTGATCCAAAGGCAGTCTTAGATCTACCCATTGCCTCTCAAAAGATCCACCACATAGACGGTTAAGCCCCATAATTATCTCCCCTATTTGTGACAAGCATGAGCTAATCAGTCTCTGAGGGAGTTTTCCAGCAGATTCTGAGGAGAGTGTGTGCACTTCACATTGCTCATCAAGCTATTTTGTACTCAGAACCGCAAAGAGCTGACCAAAGTTCATTATCCTCATCTAGACCAGAATTAATTCAAATTAAGAAAAATAGACATTTTTAAAACGTTGAGTGCTGATGATTTAGAACAAAGAGTCTTCACTATTTTTATATCAGCAACATAGGTTCTAGCTGCCTATAATCCCATATTAAAAGATTAGAAAAAACATCTGAAGAAATCAGAGAGTGTCTAATTGAGGTTCTTGCCTTTAATCCTGCAAGCCAACTCCCTCTTGGATACCAAGATCTGTCAGTGACGAGCCAGGGGAATTCTGTAAGGAGAAAGCAACCATGAGGAATATAACATATTCTTCCCTACTTAAGTAATAAAAAGGAAAAAAAACACAGTTGGTGATATCAAAACATAAGCCAACAAAATTAAGGGAAACCTCCAAAATGAATCTGTAAATACAAACTAGTAAAAAGTGAAGAAATAAGCTTGATACTGCTCTTTATGGTTTCAAACCATTGTGCAATAGAGAATGCACAAACGAAGGGGCAAATTCTCATGGCAGATTACACATACAAAGTCACTCTAAAGCACTGAGTGCCCATTCTTACTAGCAAACAACTAATAAACTTTTTATTTAATAAACATATTTTACTGAGATGTTGATTGTTAGAGTACTCATTATCTGATTGTCTTTATAGAATTCTACTCATTCATCTTGCCAGAGAATTATATGTAAATAAGCAGTTTTCTATCAACACTAAAAAATGTTACTGAGAGACAAAGTTTTTCTGTATAGCTATTATATAATTGTGCACAATACAGTTTAGACACTTCACTTGTTGATAATTAATATTTTATGCTTATTTACTAAAGCACAGAAAAATTAGGTGACAGTTCATGAGCAATAAGTTAAAGTAGCATAAGAAAAATGGAGTTTATTTTGTTTTGAGAAATACAAAATCTTTTAGAATGTAATAAAATAACAGTAATTAAGAAAAAAGGGAAAGGAAATAGTGTACTAAAATCAAGATACAGTTTAAAAATATTATGTTTTAATCACAAAGTGGGATCTTTGCTTTCTTCATTAAGTGCTTAGAAATTGATATAATATTAAATTATGCAAGGATTATATCTAATAATATATATTTGTAAGTATATGTGCGTAGTAAACATATTTTTCTTCACTCGGTTATGCATTAATACTTTAAAAGTATTAATTTGCTGCACATTGGGAAAGTTTCCTTTTATTTCCATCATAAATTCACATATAGAAAAATCATTTGAAGTATTTTAATAGGCATTTTAACATTTTATTAACACTCTTTTTGTAAAAGATGCCTCTTTTGTAGTAACCTGGACTTTGAGTCTTTAGGAATCATTCTGTAATACAGAGAAACTTGGAAATGAGCATAAAATTAGGAAAATTAAATCTATGCAATACCTTTTTTTCAATTTCAAATGGAAAACAGTTCATGAAACAATATCTTTTGATCTTTACACGCTATCTCACAAGAGACCCCGCACCCCTCAGAAAGCACTGCACCACAGCGGGCGCACAATGGTGGCATGGAAGCAGTGTCTGCACAAAATTCTGTGACTGGTCCAAATAATAAATTGTGAAACATGGAATTTTAGTAAAAAGTGATTTTGGTAAGTATTGTTACCAATTTCCACCTTCATAAAGATATATGATCATTTTTTAAACCCCAATTGTTTCTAATTTTTAAAAATATGACTTTCTATTAAGTACTGGAGTTTCTAAAATTAGTATAAATTGCCCTGGCTGGTGTAGCTCAGTGGAATGAACACTGGCCTGTGAAGCAAAGGGTCGCTGGTTCAATTCCCAGTCAGGGCACATGCCTGGGTTGCTAGGCTAGGTCCCAGTAGGGGACACATGAGAGGCAACCACACATTGATGTTTCTCTCCCACTCTTTCTCCTTCCCCTTTCCTCTCTCTAAAAATAAATAAATAAAGTATTTTTTTTAAAAATAGTATAAATTAATGACAACATACATACTCTATAACTAATGTAGAGTTAGTGTAAAAGGGAAGAGGAGGAAATCCACAGTGACTGAATCCAATATGAATTGTTTCTATTAAAAGGGGCAGAGGGCAAAATAAGTGAGGAGAGATGTAGAGCCTAAACCTAAATTCTCTAATTTCTCCATAAAATTTGAAATTGTTGTCTTATGACTATGGAATTGCCACTGCACAAGGAAGCCAGCGTATCTGAACACTTTAATCACCAAATATCAGATGAGAGGTGAAACTCACTCAGTTATTTGATTAGTAATTAAAATAACATGCTCTGCCTTGGTTGGTGTGGTTCAGTTGCTTGGAGCATCATACCATAAACTAGAAGTTGCAAGTTCAATTCCTGGTCAGGGCATATACGCAGGTTGCAGTTCGATCTCGGTCCCTGGGAGGAGTATGTATGAGAAGCAACAAATCAATGTTTCTCTCTCACATCAATATTTCTCTCTCTCCAAAAGCAATGAAAAAATATTCTTAGGTGAGGATTAAAAAAAATAAAAAAATAGCATGCTCTTTCAGGAATATAATTTTAGTCTGACTTCTTAGATTTGATCTAACAAAGAAAAAGATTATAGGTCATTTACATTTGTAGAAGACAAGAAATTGTTATTTATGTCTTTGTGTTGAAAATAGGAGCTAAACTTTTGACTTGGGTATTGTAATGTAATCATTAATCCCACTTATTTTTATAATTTAAATCTGTACTATGAATCATGAGGAAAAATATGGACCACCAGAAACTACTTGAAGTTCACAAGCAATGTTAAAAAAGAGAGAGCACATATTAACTCAGGACCTCATAGGTGTTACTCAGAGGTAATGACATTGGAATGGCCAAGGCTTGTTTGGGCTCTGTCCCATTTGGGGAGCCATTACCTTATGGTGTGGTACAAGCCTACAGCCTCCATCAGACTAGCAGAGAGGAAGGAAGATCTGTCCCATACATATCCAACCTTGTCTGCGTATTACAGGCACATGACAAGATTTTTAAAATCTTGATGCCTAAGTATAAATTCACTCCCCAAATAATTACAACAAATGAGGCATCGATATCTATTTTGAAGCTCTTCAGGTGATTCCATGTGCAGCCAAGCCTGAGCTCCGTTAGCCACATCAACTCTCCTCTCTACTTGGCAAACTAGAAGTCCTTGTTAAATGGTTTCATAGACCTGGAAGTTTCTAACAAACTAGGGTGGTTCAATGGTTCTCAGGCCCTTTGCATCCAGCACCCTTTTCACAATCACAGATTATTGAGGGTCCCGAAGAGCTTTTGTTGATGTGGGTTTTATCTCTTGACTTGAACTCCATTAGAAATTAAAACTGTGAAATTTAAAAGTATGAATTAATTAATTTCAAAACAAAAGCAAAAAACCCATTACATGTTAACATAATTTTTATAAAATAGTCATTGTATTTTGTAAAACAAAAAATATCAGTGATGGAAGTAGTAATGTTTAACATTTTTGCAAACTTTCTTAATGTCTGGCTTAATAAAAATGGCAGCTCAGTTTTCCTGTGCATTTCTGCGTTTAATCTGTTACAATAACGTAAGTCTGGAGAACTTCACTATGCACTTAGGAGAGAGTTAGAATAAGAAAGGCAAATATCTCAGTATTATTATGAGGAAGAGGCACTTAAGATCTCATTATGAACCTTGGTAGGATACTTGCTCCAAAGAATTGCAAAAGGAGGCTCGCCTGTGTTTTGTAGACTACAGGAAAGCTTTTTATTACTGGATCATGAAAAACCATGGGGAGCTCTGAAAGAAATCATGTTCTTCAGCACTTGATTGGCCTGATGTGTAATCTGCATCGTGGACAGGAAGCCACTGTCAGAACAGAATTTGGAAAAGAAGGATGACTTCCTGTAGGCAAAGGTGTCAGACAATGATGCATTTCATCTCTTTGTCTAAACCGGACGTAGATTATGTTGTAAAAAAAAAAAGTGGGCTAGACTGAGAGGAAGGAGGAGTAAAAATTGGTGGAGGAAATATCAAAAAATTAAAATATGCAAATGATATCATTTGGCTGACAGGAAGTATCTATGACTTGAAACAGCTTCTGAAAAAAGTGAAAGAAGAGAGTGCAAGCCTGCATTTGAACACCAAGTGGGCAAAAATCATGGCACAACTTAAAGAGACCATGGAGACCTTGAAATTGTTACCAATTTTTGCTCACCTTGGTTCAGTCACTAATTCAAAGGGAGACAGCAGCCAAGAAGTCAAGAGAAGGCTGAGGCTCAGCAGGGCAGCAATAGAAGAACCAGGAAAGATCCCGTAGAGCAAAGATGTGTCCTTAGAGACCGAGGCAAAGATCATCCACACCCTCTGTTCACCATTACTACATACGGACGTGAAAGCTGAGCAGTGGAGACAGCTGATAAGGAAAGAATCAATCATTTGAAATGCGGGGTTAGAGGAGAGCTCTTCCAAGAAAGATGAACAAGTGGTTCCCAGAGCAAATGAAAGCCAAAGCATTGCTGGAGGGAGAACAATGACGAAACTGAAGCTGTTCCACCTCAGGCACATCTTGAGAAGGCAGGGTTCTTTGGAAAAAACAATATTTCTGGAAAAATAGAAGGCAGCAGGAAGAGAGGAAGACCAACTATGAGATGGATTGACTCTAGTGCCGAAGCCACAGGCATGAGTCTACAGGAGCCATGCAAGGCTGTTGAGGACGGGACGTGTGGACATCACCCATTCACAGGGTCACAGGGTAGAAGAGCCAACTTACGACATGCAGCACACCTTATTATGAAAATGCTTTAACTTCATACCCCTCCAGAAAGGGATTTGAAGAGCCCCCAGAAGTCCTCAGACCACACTGTGAGAACTGCTGGCATAATGAAATAACCCTTGCAGTACGGATGAACACAAAGATAGCAAACCCTTACCCTTGGCCTACAAAAGGCTAAGACAAAGTAAACATTTGTGTGTACAAAAGAAACACTTTTTGTCACTACGTGCTTGGTGACTTGTTAGATTATGGCAATCCAGGTGTTTATTTTTAAGTGTGACTTAACTTAACTACAAATTCTACTATTCCAAACCAGTTAGTATCTTAAAAATATAATATGTATTTTATGTAACATTCGCATGCTTAAAAAACCCAGTCCAGCACCCCAGAACTGTGCAAGCTAGTTGGTGAGACAAGGCATATGTGAATAAAACTTCACACAGTGTTTTGTGAGGTCAAAATTGCAATACAATGACTAACAGGAGTAATAACATATGAACAACTTTTTAAAATTTGTTAAAATGCTCTCACTTTGCTGTATTTTTCACTTCACTTATTACCATCTCAGGTAGATAATTCACTTTTTAAAATGATAGCACTTGAAGAAAAGGCATCTTTGTAGTAAGTGGCTATTTCGACTTATCATACATGCCCTGACTGGGGACTAAACCTGCAGCCTGGGTATGTGTCCTGATCAGGAATTGAACCTGTGACCTTTCGGTCTACAGGACAATGCTCCAACCAATGAAGCCACAGTGGCCTCTGCAACAGACAGATAGGTATACCCACACTTACACCGATCCCTAAAAACTTTCTGTTGATGTGGTGCACCTATTTTAATTGTTATTTTACACACCTCCTTTGGAAAGATAGATGGCCTTGAAATTGAAATGATACTGTATTTGATTTATTTCCTTTACCTTAAAAGACAAATTTTTCTTATTGATTTATATTTCTTTTGTCTTTTGTTGTCTGTACATTCCGTATTCTACAGTACATATGCAACAAGAATGCATTTGCATTCCATTTTATTGTTTCCATTTTTGATCAATGTTCACGTTTATTATGATCATTTTTAATTTTAGTCCTATCCTCCAAGATATTGGCTATTTCTTACCTAATGTCATCAGCAGACTTAACAAGCATACTTGATATTCCATCACTCTGTTCATTGGGAAAATGTTAAATAGCACCGAACTGGGAACTGACCCCTGCAGAACACTTCTTGTTATATTTTCCCCTTAACTCGTTCCCCAAATGATACTTATAATCTGCATCTTTAGATGTGTTCCAGGTGAGGTTGGCCAGTGGCTCTTTGGTATGTAATATATTTCTAATAATTAAGAAATATCCTAATTGGAAATCTGTATAGATAGCAGTAGAACTCTTAGGGAACTGAATGTTCCTAATAAGAGGGAGAGTTATGCATATGCACAAATAGGCTAAAATTGGCCCTTATAAGAGTAATACAAAGTCATGAAGCAAGGAAAAACACATAGTGTACTGAAATGTCCATTACTTGCTTCAACCTTGACTAAAATACCCATATGACCCCTGGGAAATTAGGAAGAAAAATAGCATTTTATAAATCATTAAACTAAAGTTTCCACCATAGCTATCCTATTGGTAAATTATAGCTAAATGACTACCTTTACTTCTATTTGTAACTGGAACATCGTACTTAGTGAAGCCTGGTTTGTTTCTCTGCCCTGACCCTACCTGTAAAGCCACCCTGTCCAACTGGACATAATACACACACATGCGTGCACACACACACACACACACACACACACACAGCCCTTTTTTAGTAAATGGGGATCCTGAAGTATTTCTGATTGTGTTGGTTTTTACGCTGATATCATCCAAATTTAAAAAAAATATTTTCGTGATTAATAAAACATTACTAGGATTCTATAATAATCATATAATAATGCTGCTTCCCAGACAGGGAAAAATAAGAGAATGGTGAGACTATTGGAAGTTTTCCAAAATTTCACTAGAATAATAAAGTTTGGGATAGTTTGATACAGTTTTTGAATAAGACAATAAATAATAGAGATTTATGAAATGCCTAATATGTGCTTAACACAAAACTAGGTGATCCTAAATATAAAGTGACTAATTTCAAACAGCTCTTCAAGGGCTAATAGCTTAGTTACAAAGAGAAGACAAAAATAAGTGACGCCGACAATAAGCACGAGGCGTTTTTGCTGCCAAAAGGTCCTCTGCAGAATACCTATCACAGGATTCTCAGGGATTCTTAGGGGGTCATGGTTTAATAGTAAGACGAAGTTTTTATGTGAGAGGCAGCACTTGAAGAAGGCTGGGTGACACGTAGATAGAGGGAGAGAAAAGTTGAGGACATGCCAGGTAGTGGAATAGGAGGTTTAGAAGCAGGGAAGGAGTAACAAGACATCCAAATAAAGGAAAAGACCCCGACTCATCTTCTGTAGAGGCATGTCTTACAAATATGGGTGAGTATGTGTTATTATTCCAGAACTCTGAAGGTGGTCGATCTTATATTCAGGTGCTCTCTGAACAGAAACCAGAACAAAGAAGGCCTTTTACTTACCTAAACGGCACAACAAATCACCCCCAACTTTAGCAGCTAAAAACTGTAGTTATTATCTTACCATTTCAATGTTATCCTGGAGCAGTTTAAAGAATGGGTGGGTTTTGTTTGGGGGTCTCAGGAAACTCTAATGATATTATCATCTGGGGCTCTTGTCATTTCAAGGGTTGACTGAACGAGGATCTGCTTCCGCTGTTGGCTGTTGGCAAACCTTAGGAGATCATTTTCTAAACTCACTTATGTGGTTCTCTCCGTGGGACTGCCTCCCGCAAGGCAGCTGGCTTCCCCTAGAGCCCGTGAATCAAGACAGTCAGAGCGCCCAAGACAGAGCCAGGCCTTTTTATAACCTAAGCTCAGAAGCAGCAATTCGGGAGACAGAGAAAACTGCTGTCCATCTTAGACACTGCCTACCTACCATAGAAGGCAAGGTTGATATAGGTTGGCGAAAGAAGAAACCTCTCTTCTCTCTCTGGGCCTCATGCTTTTGGCGTGTAATTCTTGCTATTTTCAAATGTGACCTGTAGCATGGTAAGGAAGTTGGGAATGAGGAAGGAATAAACTTTAAGATAATATGGCTTATGAAACATAGTTTAATACCTCTTTTTTCATGTTATTTTATTTCCCTTTTCTTATCAGGTAGTCCAAGGAAATAAAAATTTCTTCATCATGTTTCCCGGGGCAATGGCAGGCATCATTAATCAATCATGGTACTCCTTCACTGAGCCCAGATGTGACCTCACACTCTGGCTTGGAACACTGTCCCAGATGTTTGCAATCAACTGAGCAGAGATGAAATGTACCTTCCTATTCCAGCCCTAGTCTTTAGCAGAGAAATTGCTCAGTCTCCATGAATATGTGGGCACTGGATTTATATAAAAAATTTTTTTCTCTAGATAGTGCTGAGGAAAAGGTAGCCTTTTAAATACATGGTGTTGGGTCAGTTAGCTATCCAGATAGAGAAATTTAAACTTGGCCTCCTCCTCACACCATACCTAATTCTAGGTAGACCATAGGTCTAAATATAGAAGGCACACCTATAAAAATATTTACACAATTGGCTATATTAAACTGGCAAACTTTTCTTTAGCATGAAAAGGCAAGCCACGTGAGTTGAAATATATGCTACACATACAAACAATAGTTTGTCTCTACAGTATGTATAGAACACCTACAGTTCAAAAGGATAAACAGATAACTCAGTAGAGACAAGGGCAAGAAACTTAAACAGGAATCTCACAAAGGAGAATATCTCAGTAAATAATAAACTCAGTAAAGATAATTCTATAACTACAGATCCACTAGAAGAGCTGAATTGAAAAACACTAACAATTTTAGTGTTGGTAATGACGTGGATAATGCCAGTCTTCCACAGAATGTAAATGTTGATTGGTGTATCTGAGTGGCAGTGTATCTTATGGCCCAGGAACGTTATTCCAACACATATACAATACGTGGTGACATGTTTACGAAATAGTGTGCAACAATGAAAATGGAGGGGAAAAGCTAAAGTTACAAGCAACAATTCAGATTAATCTAACAAACTTAAAGCTGAGCCAAAAAAATATGCAAAAGGATATATAGATCACATGGTTCATTTTATATAAGCTACCATATGCAAAACAATCTATAGCATTCAAGGTCAGGCTAGTGGTTACTTTTGGAGAGAAAAGAGGAAACAGGAGTTGGCACAGGAAGATGAATCCCAAGCAGGAATTCAGGGGACTGCTAACCTGTTTTGGACCTGAGCGGTAGTCAACTGTGCTCATTTTGTGGTTATTTATTGAGTATAATTTTTTTCACTTCTCTCCATATAAGTTAAACTCTACTATTCTATGCTAATTTAGAAAATAACTCTATGCTCCATCAACCGTGAGGTCAGTATGACCATGGGCTGCTGAACAACAAGGAAGCTAAGAAAATAGAGTTTACAGAGTTTAAAGAATAAGCATTACTTGAAACAAATACATGATACGTGTTCAGAGCTGCAGCTGTCTCCAGATAGCTAATCATTTGAGCCAAGTGAAGACTATTCTTATCATGTGTCCCAGTTGGAAATTTGATGAAATGTACAAGTTAGTTAGATTCAAATTACATTTTATGCACATGAGTATTTCTCCTTCCTGACTTCTTGATATGCAAGCCCGGCCGCCTCACAGACGTTGTTCCAGATTTGAGAACAGGCAGGAAAGCTAACTCAAATTAACAAACAAGCAGTGCCAAGGGCATACTTATGGTCAAGGGTACATGGAGGTGTGAGGGAGCTCAGGGCCCCAGGGCCTCTCTGTTGCTTGCGGATGTGGACCTGAAGTTAGTGGTCAGAGCAGCCGTGGAAAAGAGGGAATCACCAGGTTAGAGTTATGTATAGGCTCACCACCTTTTGATGTCATCTTAAATGGCAAAGGCAAGGAAGAAGAAAATGTCAGTGGTCCACTCTACTATTATTAAATGAAATATCTTGCTGCAACATGGTTACAGAATTTAGTTCCCTGGGGCTGGTGTTGCAGTTACACCTTACTGTCTCACTGAGCCTGCTCCAAATTTCAGTGTGGTATCTATCCCTGGCTGTTCCCTACCACAGTGGGAAAATGTCATTTTGTAATTCACTTATTCCTTTATTCCTGAAATGTATTTGTAAATCCAGGGAGACAGCAAGTTCTGTAATAACCACAACAGTTCAAACTGGTGTGATGTTTAGTTCCTGCCCTCTAGAAATTTTGAACACATTGTCATATTCCAAAATATTGACCAAAAGAATTCTAAAATGTAGCATGAGTAGTCATCTTTTATCTAATTTCATGCTTTGTCATTTTTCTTCTAATTCACAAGAAAAGTAACCTGAAAAAAATATAGATCTCATAAACATAATAAATTGATCTCAACAAAGATCTGAAGAATTTTTATAAATGACATGAGTTATATTGGATAAGTAACTTTCTAACTTACTTCTTGGGTTCAAAGCCAAATGCCCCAATAATTTTAACAGCATCTGATCTTAAGGTAGTTACCCATTTTTCTCCCTAAAGGATCTACCATATGAAAAATCTCTTAGAAGCACTCTTTTTTCCACCTCAACTGATTCTAAGTCCAGTAAGCAGACTTAATTGTATGCATGAAGAAAGTAGTATTTAAACCCTAATGTGATGAATCTACAAATAGAAAGAGTACTAAGAAGTAATCTTCTCTTATGGCTACAGAGACATTTGACCCAATAAACAGCTGAGCTCAAACCACAAAGCTGCATGGCCTTGACATTTATATGCATTGTAAAATGGCAAGCATCTCTATAAAATCAATTTTTTACCCAATAATATTAATTTTAAAAAAAGATTTTATTATTTATTTTTAGACAAAGGGGAAGGGAGGGAGAAAGAGAGAGGGGAAACATCAATGTGTGGTTGCCTCTTGTGTACCCCCTACTGGGGACCTGACCCACAACCCAGGCATGTGCCCTGACTGGGAATCCAACCAGCACCCTTTGGTTCTCAGGGGAACACTCAATCCACTGAGCCACACCAGCCAGGCCTATAAAATCAATATTAAATTACAATTTTCACTTTAGTTTTCAAGATTTTTCCCCATGAGTTTACTATTTTTCATAGATGAATCTACATTTTTAAATCTCTTAAAGAAAGCAAGGTTCCTCGGTATCAGTTGCAATCAAAACTAATAAAAGAATTGGCATCTCCGTTGTTGCTTCACTGGGGCAGTGAGTTGGTCTCTCAGTCTGAGAATCAGACTTCTGAATCCTGAGGCTGTATATAAAAATAGATATTTTTATCCTAGCTGGTGTGGCTTGGTTGGAGAGTTTTCCAAAGCACCAAAAGGTCACAGGTCTGATTCCCGGTCAGGGCACATATCTAGGTTGCGGGTTCTGTCCCTGGTCCTGTGCGTACTGGAGGCAACTGATTGATTGATGTTTCTCTTTCATATCTCTCTCTCTCTCTCTCTCTCTCTCTCTTTCTCTCTTTCTCTCTCCCTCCCTCCCTCCCTCCCCATCTCTTCCTCTGTAAAATCAGTAAGAGTATTCTTGGGCGAGGATTAAAAAAATATGGACAATTTTTATCCATTTTGGCATTTAGCTATTTCTGAATTCTACTCAATCAACAATTTATTGTGTACTTACTAAGTATCGGACTCTCTGCCAGATGCTGGGAATTCAGAGGACAGTAAGTTTCTAACTTCATAGAGAGCCAGGTAGGAAATCAACACGACAGTCCAGGTGAGAGCTGATGGAACCTGAATTCAATATGGAGGGACAACTTTTAGAGGAAATGAAGCTAGATGAGTTTTGAGAAGTGTATCTGATATAAAAGTGATAGAATTTGATAAATTTTTCTGTTTAGAAAAAAAAAAGCACAACAGGCTGGAGTTAAAACCATTCTAGGAAAATCCCAAATGCCTGGCCTTTCAAAAAGGCATTTCTTTAGTTCCTCTCAAATTCACATTCACTATGGAAACTCATGCATACATTGTTTGCCTCAAGAAACATTTCTGAAGTGAGAAAGAAAATAGCGCATGAAATAGCACATTATTATTGTATTATTTAAGAGGTAGTAAAGAGTTGATTAAAATCCTTAAAAAGCTAAGACAGTTCCTGTGGCCTGATAAAAAGGTGAATATGGCCATAGACAGGAAACCAGAAAACCTAAGTTCTAGGTAAACATGTTAAGCAGGCGGACCGTGGGCTGCGATTGAATGTGTTGAGTCCGAGTATGCGGAGTGCGCATTGCTGTGGGTGGGCACCATGCCCGTATTGTCTGATGCTCAGCTCTCTCACATAGTTACCTGACTGGCCACTGAGTCATTTGAATTCCATTCCACCCCACACAGTTCCAAATTCTGCGATCAACTTCCTGCATGTCCTGAGGCAAGGAAAAAGCTATGCCTTTCCATTTCTTCCTCTAAAAATAAAGGGATTAGTGACCTTCCTAGAGCCTTCCATTTCTAGCATGAGCGTTGACAATCTGTGCATTGTAACAGCGCATTACTTCTATGCTTGCTAAAAACCAGATTGCAGAATCAGCTTAAGAACATTGATGTAATTTTAGTATTGAAGTCACAAGTTGAAATCCATCACACGAGCAGTGCCCTTCAACTTGAAATCTAAAGACCTACATCATGTTCTCTGTACCAATTACTTAACTTTGTCACAGTTTGTGGTTTAACCACACTATACCACAGTGTCTTAATCTACAAAAGAGAAGGAACATCTGTAATAAAATCTTGAGGAATGTTAAGAAGTTATATCAGACATGCATACCAAAGTATGTGTGATTTTTCAAGGAGAAAATGACTGAATAATCAACAAATTTATTTTATTTATTATTTTTCTGAATGCCCATCTGGACCATCAGAACTCTTCTCACTGTGTTTTTGTTATATCCCTCATGTCAGCTACAACAATGGAGCCATTATAATAAAAATGTTTGCCATCTGTCTTGCCATTCTGGACAAGTTGCCAATTTGTACTGTAAACCAGAACAGCTTCTAAGAGGGAGACTCTTCTGTGCACAGGACAAATTTGATAGTGGAGTATATTACTTGGCTTATTTGAAATATATAACCTCCTAATACCTCTTGATAAAGAATATGATTTATCTGGGGGGCTAGCAACATTTTACAAAGATGGCAGCGATGAGTCATTTGCCAGATTACTGTAAAATACCTTAGCAATGCCAGTGTGAATTACCGCTCAGTTAACATTGTTTACCACCTAATTATTGAGAAGCACCTCCATCCATCACTGACAACTGAGTAAAGGACTCAAGACACTATTGTATTTGCAACTAGAACAACAAGGTCATCGCAAGTTTAATTAGCCACTATCCATTACAAAAAAGCAAATGGCCTATGATGACAAGTAGCATTCCAACTTCTGTATGTGCATCATGAAATGATGGAGGAATTGCTCACATACCAGTGGTTCTAATAACAAATGTATGTAATACCAGTTAAGAATTTTTTATTATGATCTATAATAAGTGGTGAGTAAAGTGAAACAGATTATTCATAAGTCAATGTAAGTTGGATCATAATTTTAAAATAAACTGTCATCTTCCAACATTTAGTATACATAGTGATATCTTCAGTATGTGATGTGTAAAAATGAGTTTAAAGATTATTTTTAGAGCTTGATTTTGGATAAATAAAGCAAATTCTGGGACTATTCTTTGTTATTATGGTTTGACTCAGACTCGCAAATGGTTTGAAATTATCCAACATTTAGACAAAAATACAATTTCCTTAGCCTTCAGGAATCATTCTGGTGTGAACAGAATCTTGTTCCCATATATTTTCTTGTAAGGGTTTTAAAGCTGTTTGCATCCCATCTGGTATAGCAGGGGCAGAATGCTCTGAAAATATGGGTGAGTAGTGGTTTGCATGAAGGGCAAAGTATAAAACTCTGTCAAGGTCAAGACCCCGATGATTAGCTTGAATTGATCACGATCATCATTTTGAAAGGTCATGCGTTTAGGACTTTTTGTTTCTTTTAAGATAATAGGTTTTATTATGTCTGAAGTCACAAATACTTATTACAAAATGAGAAGAGCTAGCATTTAGGGATTATATCCTCTGCCTAAAAGAGTTTTCAAAAATCCTTTTTGGTATGAATGAAGCTTAAGAGTGTTCAAATACTTCACTACGGGTTTTACACAGTAAAAAGCATATTGAAGACTAAAAGTAGACTGTTCTAAACACGTTTTCCTGGTAGATTTTAGAAACTTTTAGATTACACATTATGTAATAGACTGTACATGCATTCTTTAGTTTGAATATGTTTCTCTCTTTGAAAGAATACATTGCTACATGCAGTGGGCAAAGAGCCCGTTCTTTTCCAAAAATATCATCATAATATAATGCCATTTACAGTTTTAACATCGTGGCAAACACAGTTAGTTTCCCAGTAGCTCTATTACAAACTCTTCATCACACACATGCACATGCTGAAGAACACAGTGTTTTAAATAATACATTTCCAATGTATGAGTTGTTTCTATATCTCTTTCCAGTCTTTAAACTTTCAAGTTTTCTTCTAATTCTGCAATGTTGGTGGACAAAATGAGAGTTGTTTTATAAAGCATGTTAATATTCAATATGTTCTTGTATTATAAATGTTTTGAAAACCTTATCATGTAACTATGAACTAGATATGTATAAAATCTTAAAATGCTAAAACATGATCATCCAAATGATTCTGTAAAATGTGTCACATAGGAGACATAAAGTATAACAATAACTAAATTCCTAATTTAGTGAGAAATATGGTTGCTTTTATTGAATATACAATGAAATGTGCATTTCAAGTAAAGTCTAGAAAACTCAGTATAGCATTGGTTTCTTCATTAAAGTCATTACCAGTACAGAAGATCTTGTTTTAAAAAAATATCAGATGCAGCTTTTGTCTCATTCTTGGGACTGGAACAGAAGTAGAAAGGCTATATTAGAGGTTTAAAAAGAAGGTAGTTATTTATTCACTATCATAACACACATTCATCCAAATATTATTAAACGATGAATTTCTCTGTGCTTATATAGATGCACTTTGCCATTTCTACTAAGTTGGCTCTTTTAACACTAAACAATGCAAAATAGTAAATGACTGTGACAGAGGTCACACACATTTGTTATAACATTTTGGGGGTACTCAGAGGCTGAGTGGCTCTTCTGCCATTTTCCTCATTGTTATCCAGGAGAACTCTTAACTGTAGCGATGTATCTGCATTTTCTGTGTCATAGAGAAATAAGAAATGATTGACAATAAATATTGCTCTATTATGAACATTATTATAGTTTATACTTTTAAAAGTGTTTCACATATTTTTTTATATAATTTGCCATCATTTTCCACCTACCATTTAAAAATATACATTGACTATACAGTACGTGCCAGGCTAATTATTTTTACAACTCAGGAGTTGTAGCTAAGAGGGAAATGAAAGGTGGCATAGGGTAGGAGATAGGAGGCAAACACTTATTTCATCTCTGGACACAAAGTACTCTCTACTGAGTCTCACACGGTGTGTACTGATATCATGTAGGGTAGGCATCGCATTGCAAAGTCCAGGCTCCCACCCTCAGTGTCTAACTCCCCACTTTTGGGGTAGGTTACAGAGCTAGGCTTTGTAAAAAGTGTCTCAGGCCAATACTAGAGGAATCTGTACTAAGCGAATCCAAACCATCTAAAATGAGAGCCAGGTACAAAATTCAGTTTCTACGAGGATCTGCTTCCAAAAATAAAACACCAAACTTTCTTTGTAAGTTTATAATAGTTTTCAAGATTAAATAATAGCACCACCATTTATCTTGTCTATTTCCCTAATCAGGTTGTGTTATGAGAGTTTCTGACCTAGACATATGTTGGAAGATTACCACTGTTACATAGTTTTAAATCATGCCAAATATTTATGACTAGAGGACGTTTAAGAGGTTTTTAATAAGGTTGTGATTTTGGTATAGATATTTGTATGCAATACAATGTTTTCCCTAATAATATGACTTTGGTTCTAATAAAAAGCCTGGTGCATCATTGTAATGCCGCTTTGTGGCACCAGAATATTTTATGGTTCCTCATTTCTTACTTTATTTCAGATCATAAATGTGTGCTCTTACATTTTTCTGAGGCGAAAGGAGAACTGATGTCATACAGCCACGCTGATACAATCTTTGCTGTCTCTTCTCAGTTTGCTTCAAGAGGAGAAATGAAGTAGCATTTCGAAGGAGAAAAATGTTATTTTACACCAGTTAAAATGTCATTTTTTACGGGTGTACCACTGCAAACTTCCATCACTATTTCTATCAAATAAGGAAAGTAAATTTCATAATGACTCTAGTAAAAATCCTTACAAGCTCATCGAAATCACTGTTCTTCGATTAACATGCCAATACACTTAAAATCTTGAGCTCTTCCATCATTAGAACAAAATCAGTTGTTTTACACCCATCTTTGCACAAGTCTGGATTGGGTGGTTCCCCCATCTCATGCCTGATTCAATTAATCAACTTAATAATTTCAATAATAAAATATTTTGTCTAGGCTATATTGCCAGCATTTCTCCAGTGGTTCATTATCCATGCTTCCAAATCATTCCCATTCATTTAGTCATCGACCAATCAATCAATCAATCAATCAATCGTACACAGTGAGCTTTCCTTGTTCCGGAAGGCTGTTCAGGAACTGAATCGTGCGAGCTGGGAGACGCTGGGGAGCCGAGCTCTGACGTACTGACACCCGTCTGCGTGCACCCCAGGCACTGCTGTGGGGTCCAGGCCGTGTGCCTCACTGCGCATGTCCCTCCAGTCCACTTCTTCCTTTGTATACCCATTGCCACGTACACACTTCAGGTCTTTATTTTTCACCCTTATCACAATAATTCCCAAAACCCCCTTGCTTCCTTTTCCCCTGCACCATTCCCAACTCCCTCTCACCCTTTAACCCTGCCTGTACCCAGCACCCTTCACTGCAGAAGAAGGATGTGCTTCTGATGATGATGGTCTTGGTCTCGGTGCTTGGGTTGACTTTCAAGTCTGCTGCTAATTCACTGAACGATCTCGGGCAAATTAAAAGATGCATAAAATTGTTTGGCACAGAGCCACACACAATTAAGGACTTAATGAATATATATGTTTTGTGATAGATTTTTCTCCATAAATATTGTATTATAGCCATATGTACAAATTTTTCTTCTAAATCCCTAATGTAGCCCCATTTATTACATAATGTACATAAGCAGAAATCTTCCAAATGCCCATAGTGTTTACCTGAAAAGTTAAGGCTCTTTGCATTTGGAATTTCTGTCTCAATTTGGTCTCTCAGATCTCCAGCTCTTGAAATGGTCTCCTCTCCACCTGTCTAAATCCTGCCTGTCCTTTAACACAACTAAAAATGCCTACCCTGTCCTCTGTCCATCCTCATCTGGAGTGACATCCGTCCTCTAAGCCAGGGGTGTCAAACTCATTTTCACCGGGGGCCACATCAGCCTCATGGTTGCCTTCAAAGGGCTGAATATAATTTCAACTCCTTTACATTGAGTAGTTACATTGATACAGTCCTAAAATTATTTTGACCCTTTGAAGACAACGGTGAGGCTAATGTGGTCCCCATTGAACATGACTTTGACATCCCTGCTCTAAACTGCAACAGTACAAAATTTTTTCTGGTGACAGTTTTTCTATTGTCTAGAACTCTTCCTTAAAGGGCTATTTTGTTTGTCCCTGGCTAGTGTAGCTCAGTGGATTGAGTGAGGGCCTGTGAACCGAAGGATCGTGGTTTGATTCCCAGCCAGGGCACATGCCTGGATTGCAGGCCAGTTCCCAGCAGGGGATGCATGAGAAGCAACCACACATTGATATTTCTCTCCCTCTCTCCTTCCCTACCCTTCCTTACCCATCTAAAGATAAATACATAACAAATCTTTAAAAAACACATCTATTTTGTTTGTATTATATTTTGTAGTTCACTTGGTTATGTCATATCTACCCGACTAGTTTGTAAATCTGCTTAGGGTAGACTCTGTCTCCAATTTGTCTATCCCCAAATCCATCTGGAACAATGTCCCCCTCATAGTAGCCGCTCAAGTCATGATTCTTACTGCAGTAAAATAATGATGAGTGAGGTAGACCCCCAATATAGATTTGCTTATAAATTATACACTGTACTTCTATGAACTGATGGATAAATTACCAATACATCCTTCTCTATTTCTTTATTCCTTTTAGATAAAAATGTAAATAAAAGACAATGGTTGTTTTCTTCATATGCCCCAACGGACTATTTTGAGCACCCAGCAGGTTGTAACAAGAGTTCTCCTTCAAATATCAGTCACCTAGAGGAGCACTCCTCGAAGTAACAAATCCGTGAACTGTTTGCTGTTAACCTTAGAAAAGAGAAGTCCCTTGGTTTGGAACTTAACCAACGATAACATGAAGCCTCGAGGCTTCTTTCATAGCTGGGTTTTCTGGGTGAAAGAAGCAGTGTGTTCATTGACCTAGGAAGCTTCTTACCTCTTTCTGGACGGGCAACTTGGAGCAGCACTAACCTAGCACGTCAGTTTGACCCAATGTTCATTCATTAACACTTCATTGTGTGCAAAGTAATGTATTGGGCACCATTAGAATTATCCCCCCAATATCAAATCACAAACTTTGCACTGGTAAATTCACAATTCAATAGATTAGCATATGAATCAATAACATTCTTTGTAAGCTAGTGTCTTTGAATAAAAACTGTAGGTACTCATCTGTCCTTATAAATAACTTTAGGAGCATAATGCTCTGTTTTGTGTTTGCTCTGCTAAATGCTTACAGATAAATAACTTTTTACAAAAGTAAAAATTCCTTTTGTTCTTATCTATGCGACAGTTATTCACTTTGGGAAAAAAATTAAAGAATCTCTCTCTTTGCTTCTTCATTTCTCATCTAACTCCCATTTACCTGTCTTTCTGAGCATTCTTTGTCTGTCTTTCATTTGGAATGTACACTTCATTTCCGTTCCTTAAGTATTATCGTTCAGTGGGTTCAGGTCTCGGCCACTGCTTCTACCACGCTTCTGTCCTCCTCACACACTCTTACAGAATTTCCCACCAACTAGATGCCTCCGAGACATGCACCTCCAGCTTTCACCTCTCTCGTGAGCTCCGGGCTAGTCAGGCAGCAAGTGCGTGGGGGATAAGCTCATGCTGACCCCAATCAAACTCACGTCTTTTTTCCCCCTTGATTTTATGACCTTTTACCCACAAATTACTTTCCTTCCAGCATTGTTTCCCAGTTAATAATACCACTATTCACTTAGCATAAATGAAATAAGGCAGACAGAGAAAGACAAATACCATATAACATCACTTACATGCGAAATCTAAAAAAAGAAAAAAGTCAAACTCATGGAAAACAAGAACAGACCAGTAGCTGCCAGGGCTGGGGGTTGGTGGCGTGGGGAGATATGGGTCAAAGGCTCAAAGATGAGTAAGCCCTAGGGACCTGATGTGCAGCATGACAACTGCAGTTAAGAACACTGTATTATATACTTCAAATCTTTTAAGAGTATAGATTTTAAGTGTTCTCACCACAAAAAAGTATGTATGTGAGATGCTAATTAACTTGGTTGTGACGATTTTTTTGGCAATATATACATATATCAAATCATCACACTGCACACTTTAAATATATGTAATTTTATTTGTCAGTTGTACATCAATAAGGCTGGGAAAAGTAATACTATCATCGTTCATCCACTCAGATCTAACAAAAACCTGGGAATCGTCCTATTGTCTCTCCTCTCCATAGCTTTCTCTACATTCAGTCATAAATTACTGCAAATTTTACTTATGAATACTTTTAAATCAGTTCTACTTTTCTTTTGAGGCTTTTATCATTATTGAACTATTTCAGGTACTTTCTGTGTTTCTTTTTCTACTCCCAGTTTTCACCCTCTGCCCCTTTACACTTAAATCTGCTGTAGAAAATGCAGATTGCCACAGGTTTACTTCCCTGATAAAGATTTCTCGTTTCTCCCTATGAAGTACTGGACAAACTCTATGTTCCTTAGAAGAAGTACAATATCCTGTATGACTTAACCGCCATCTTTCCTTCCATCCTTATGTTGTACCTCTTCCCTTCTCACATGAGACACATTAATAACCATAACTGTAGCAATTAGGATTATCACGATATGGAGGAGGAGAAGGAAGAGGAGAGGGAGGCGGAAGAGAAGAGGAAAAGAGGAAAGCTATGAACATAGCATATGTTTGATGCTCATCACTGCATTTACATTTTACATTTGTCATCTCATGCAAGCCTCAGAATCCTTGAAGTGGGTGTTATTTCCCCCCGTATTATAGACACAGGTACTGAAGCTTAAAGAAGAGAACTCATTGACTATGTTCCCATAGCCAGTAACGATCAAGCTGCAATTCAAACTCAGATTTCTCTCTACCAAAATTCATGTTAATATACAAAATCACAATACTGTCTCAAGCGCTATTTTTTTCTTCTTTGCTTTTTAAAAATATTGTTGGTACAAACTAAATACTCTTCCCATTATCTTCTACCACGTTTTAAGGATCACCTTTGATCCTTAAAAATTTAAAAGCTTCTTCCTCAACGTACTCAGTGCATAACAAAACCTATAATCTTTGAATTTCTATTGTTTTGAAATAATCCACTTTTTTAGGTTATAGTCTCTTTAAGTACTAGAGCCATATTTAGTTACCTCTCTGGTTCCACTCCTGACCCTTGTCCTTGAACTGATAAGGAAAGGGTCAAAACCATTTGCAAAGTAACTTTTAGACAGATCTGGAAAATGTAATTGTCGAAGTGAGTAATCATTGTAAAAAATTTATATGAATCTGTGAACATATAAGTTTTCTTGGAAAATGAGGCTATCGCTTTTCCAGTTCGAATTTGGAACTTGCAAGGTTTCGTGCAGAGAGGGCATGCTTTCTGCAGGTGGACCATGGTGCCTGGCCTCATAAGGCCCAGCCACGCTTTACATTCTTTTAGTGTCTTCTTATTCTCTGAACTGCCCCCTCACACTTATCCCCCTGGGTCATCACTTCTGTCTGTCACATTTTGGAGCAAGAGCTGGAAAATAAGAAAGCTAGAATGGAAACCTCATCAAATCCAAAATGTATTAGAGTGCTGACACAAGTTCCTCCCGAATATTTGCAGAATGAATGTGGCATTAAATCTCCCTTTGCTCATTTACCTTTCCCACAGAAAAATGGAGCTGGTGCTTCTAAATGATTCCATTCTTTCTTGAAGAACAAGAAACAGGAAAGAAGAGATCAAAGGGTGGGTTTATAACAGAGCGATCACTGCTTTAAATCCCTTCAACGTATTCCTCCACACAAACCTAGCTTGAACGCCGGGCTTCTTCTACCAGCTGTCTTACAATCGCCAACGGGATTGTCACAGCCAGTCCTGGCTTCTTGTGGGACTGCAAAGGGAAGGCATCAGCTCTCACGCAATTACCTAGCGACTTCCTCCCGGACTTCTTGTCATCTCTGGGGACAATACCAAGGGCAGCATATTCCCTCCCTCACTGTAACCTGAATAAGCATTTGCCTTCTCAGTTCTGATTTGTAGATAAGAAAGTTCAATTTCTTCTCTCATGATTGAAAGCAAGAATATCCTCACACTTCTGCCGAATCAAGGTATAAAATACCTGGAAGGAAGTGGAAAATATCTCTCTGAGAATTCTAAAACTAAACAGTAGCACATGGCTTAGAGAAGGATACCAGAATTAAACTACCACCGAACCAGCATGGGCTTACCCTTAAGCAATGAATTTCCCAACAAAAATATTTTATTCCAGTATTTGTCTACCAGTGTGGGAATGGGCACCATTGTGCAGCCATAAGATGCTCCAAGAAAAGCCCTCACTTCCAGCTCAAAAAGCAGGAAAGGAAACTCATGACGCACAGAGAGAATGTGAGAATAGTTTATTTTTCTCCTTCTCTCCTCCACTCTCCCACGCCCCAGCCCCCAAACAATCCTGTCATGGGAGTGGTGGTGACTGGGGACTACAGGGGGCAGAAACCTGAGGAGTAGAGAGCCTCCCTCCACACATTCAGTGGTCCTGTGGTATAAGAGGAATGAGCTAACTCTCTATTTTCATTCCTGTCACTCAGCATTAGATGCAGATGCGGTTGCAGATGTGCACAGGAGAGCGCCCCACCTTTCTAGCCAGAAAACCAAAATGGTGAGCCCCAGGAACCGGAAGTATTGAAGAGATCACGGAGAGAGAAGCATTTGGGGAAAGAGGTGATTCTACAAAGTTATGTATGTTTTTATGGGCCCAGGCCTGACCTCACATGTGTGGATGTGGGCATGTGGGACTGATTCTATTCACCATACTGAAGACTTTGAGATCTAAGCTAACAAATGGACCAGCCTCCCAAGGTGGCCTGGGTGCCACATATACAGGGCAGATCAAAACAGCACTGAGAAGGCCACGAACACCAAACCAGCAGCCCACAGAAGGCAGGGGAGAACTTACATCCAGAACCTACCCGAATCAATTACCTTCTAAAACAAAATGATCAACATTCCCATAGCATGAAAGGAAACTTGGTGTCTCATAAAATAATTTTCAAAGCATCCCCTGCATAATCCCATGTTATGCAACGTACGAAGGACCAGAAAAATCTCGGATCTCAGTAAAAGGCAATCAACACACATCAAGGCTGACATGACACAGATGTTGAAATGACCTGACAAAGACTTGAAAGCAGCTATTATAAAAATGTTGCTTCAAGCAAAGGTAGTGAAGGAATGGAAGACGCCACGAAGAATCAAATATAAGTGTTAGAAGCAAAACATAGAGTAACAAAATCTAAGCCATTCCATAGGCAATATACAGAGATATGAGTTTATCCTGACAGGCCCACCTTTTTAATAACACCTAAAACAGTGCTGTAAGCCTTACATGCGCACACAACACAATGCAGATATATAATGAGAGAAGTGAGGATGTTTTAAGTCTATGTAATTATAAAGAAATCTGTATATCGAAGTTCCCATGATTCATATCTAGTAATCTGGTTGCCTTGTATTTTGCTCTCAAAACAGTAGAAGAAAACCAAAGCATCTTATGGTTTGTGGAAATTTAGAGTTTGCATTTACAAAGACAGAAAGCCCATTGTTAAAAGGTACCATATGTACATAAGCAGCAATTCTATTTACAAAGAACTGCCCTAATGTGTCTATTTGCATATCATTTGCATTTTTGTCACCACACCTGTCAATCAGCTCCAGCAATGAGCAAATCAGGTAGCCCACATGGGAACCTGGGCCAACGGAAAAAAGGCAAGGTGATCGGAGATGGAGAAAACCCTCATGTATTTATTTTTCAGGCAATATTTTTCAAAAAAAGCATACCATGTTGTCTGAATACGGGCGATTTAGATGCTTAAACAAATACAGCTTGTCATCTTTTAATAACTTTTCTCCATACATTTTCAGAACTTTTGTTTAATTTTGTTCTTTTTTTTGTATATTTTCTTCAGATTATCAGGCCAAACTAAAGTACTTCCAACCACCCAATAATACTCTGTGGTGAAATTAATTTTAAAAAATTCTTGGCACTCTATTTCTGGAAACAGCCTTATATATGTGAAAGCAATGACATTAAGGATGTTTAGAAAAATCCTAAAATTCAGGATTGATAAAAGATGCTTCGAAATACCAAGTTTATTGTTGTGAATCCCTAACACTGGATCCCTAGATTTGGCCACAAGTGAGAGAAAGCTGGCATTTCTAGAACAAATCTCCAGGATGTTGAGTGTGACACTGTCTCTTTCAGGTAGGATTTCTGTCGTTTTCTCCTGGTACTTATATTTCAGCTTGGAAAATAAACCCTCTGTATGTGAATGATGACACAAGGAAAATCCCACTTGCTTAATAATGAAGCTTCCAGAACTGATGGTTCTTTGGGGGGTAATATCCAGTTATTGTCTCTGCAAAATCCCAGGATGGAAAAGATGCTTAGTAATCGTTATCATGATGATCGCTGGGTACAGCTGCTAAGAGAGAGGGGCCGGCGTCAGGCTTCCCAGACAGCACAGCAGCCCTGGCCGGCATGAAGGATTTTCCAAAGGGTAAAATATTTCACTTAGTTTTACGCGTGGCATTACGAAGCTAGCTTTTGCACACGGGTAGACTGCAAAATTAGTATTTTGACCCCGATCATGAACAAATGGAAAGCTGGCACCCAATTCACTTTCTAAGTTAATCGCGAAGTTGGGATCTTGGGGTCCTCCTTGGAAACCAGGTCCTTGCCAGCTACTTTTCTACACATTAAATCCGTGACTATACTAATGTTCATTAAAGGGAAGGGACATAACCCAATCAACTAGTTTGCTTAAACAGATGACCTTTCTTTGTTAAAACTTGTACACAAAAGAGATGTTGTATGGAAGTAAAGACTAAGCAAGAAAACATTGTAGCAATTTGCTGAACATGGAGACTTATTGAGGATGCAGTCCTGAATAATACACACTAGCTTTGCTCTTCCTCTTTAGTCTGTGTAGAGAAGCTATGAATCATTCATGGTCTCCCAGCTGAGAAGGGCTTCAAAGGGGATGGTTCTGATTGGATGTCCTGTGTGAATTGCCATGCTGCAGAATCCGCTACACCCCAAGCACTGGAGGGTGGAGGAAGCACTTTCATCTGGGCCTCCAAAGTGTTTAGGGTCACAGTTCACCAGGAGATAACGATGTAGATGTACATTCCGAATTAGCTGCAGAGATACCTGTGTAGTGCGGTGTGGAAAAGTGAGCCAGTTAGATCCCCAGTGGATGCTGTGAATCAATTACTGTATTCTGAATACAAGGTTGGCTGCAGGGGATAAACAGATGTCAGAGAATTTTTCCCTAATAAGACCCTGGTAATAGAAGAGCACTGTCAGCTTCGTTTTGCATTAAAAATCTCATTTCCTCTTCATATGACCAATTTTATTAGGTCCCTAAACAAAGATATTTTGTGTAACTGTTAATAGCGTAATGTGAATGGTGTCACTAAATTTCATATTTTCAGATTTTTTTTGACACAAAAATCAAGAGGCAGAATAGGGGTCTAAGTCTCAACTTGAGGTCGAATCAAAAAGACTTTCTGTGGACCATGTGTGAGTTGGTAATGGTTAATTCTCATTCTCAATCAGGAGCCTCGACATTCTTTTTATTTTCTGATTTTTATTCTATTTACTTATTTTTCTCTTTATGGAACGTATTGTGGTGACATTGGTTAATAAAGTATGGTTCTCAGGTGTACTACATCAACATTCTTTTTTTTTTATCTCACCCAAGTACTTTTTTCATTTGCTTTTTTAGCAAGAGGAACATCAACATGAGAGAAGCAGGAATCAGTTGGCTTCATGCGCACCCGGACTAGGGATCCACCACCCACCCAGACAGGAGATGTGGGCCAGGACAGGGGATCGTCACTGTCTGGACCAGGGTCGCACATGCCTGCTCCCAGACCAGGATGAACAGCAATCTAGGTTTGCACCCTGACTGGGAATCAAACCACCCTGATGGCTCTCCAACCACTGAGCCACACCAGCCAGGGCTACATCTACATTCATTTTTTTAAAAAGATTTTAATTATTTATTTTGAGAGAGAGGGGAAAAGAGGGAGAAAGAGAGGGGGAGATAAACATCCATGTGTGGTTGCCTCTCACGCATTTCCTGTTGGGGACCTGGCCCCCAACCCAGGCATGTGCCCTGATTAGGAATTGAACCAGTGACCCTTTAGTATGTAGGCCAGTGCTCAGCCTGCTGAGCCACACCAGCCAGGATGCATTCTTAAAGAATATAATCCTCAGTATGAATTGAAGCTAAATGTTAAATTTTATCTGTGCTCCTGTTTTCATTTTCGAATCATCAGTGACACTAGCATAAATTTGC
>PVKM010009005.1:0-37792 GCA_004027735.1 Carollia perspicillata | reverse complement strand
GTAATCAAAACAGCCTGGTACTGGCATAAAAACCCAAGACAGGTTTTTATCCTGTCTTGGGATTTTAAAAATCCCAAGACAGGAAAATCTTCATGGCACATAGACCAGTGGAATAGAACAGAAAGCTCGGAAATAAACCCAACTCTCTATAGTCAGATAATATTCGACAAAGGGGGCAACACCATAAAATGGAGTAAAAATAGTCTCTTCAACAAATGATGTTGAGAGAACTGGACAGCTACATGCAAAAAAATGAAACTCGAGCACCAACTTACACCATACACACAAATAAATTCAAGATGGATAAAAGACTTAAATATAAGCCATGACACCATTAAAATCCTAGAGGAGAACATAGGCAGGAAAATCTCAGATATCTCACGCAGCAACATTTTTACTGATATGTCCCCTAGAGCAAGGGATATAAAGGAAAGAAACAAATGGGATCTCATTAAAATAAAAAGCTTCTGCACAGCTAAAGAAAACAGCATTAAAATAAAAAAAAAAGAGCCAACTATATGGGAAGACATATTTGCCAATGATACCTCAGGCAAGGGTTTAATCTCCAAAATATACAAAGAACTTACATGACTCCACTCCAAGAAGACAAGCAACCCAATTAAAAAATGGGCAAAGGACTTGGACAGGCATTTCTCCAAGGAGGACATACAGAGGATTCAGAGACACATGAAACGATGCTCAATATCTCTAGCCATCAGAGAAATGCAAATTAAAATCACAATGAAATACCACTTTATACCGGTAAGAATGGCCATCATAAACAAAGCAACAAACAAGTGTTGGAGAGGTTGTGGAGAAAAGGGGACCCTAGTTCACTGCTGGTGGGATTGCAGACTGGTACAACCACAATGGAAAACAATATGGAATTTTCTAAGAAAACTAAAAATGGATCTGCCTTTTGACCCAGCAATTCCACTGCTAGGATTATATCCCAAGAATACTGAAACACCATTTCAAAAGAAACTATGCACCCCAATGTTCATAGCAGCACAATTTACAATAGCCAAGTGTTCGAAGCAACCTAGATGCCCATCAGTAAATGAATGGATCACAAAACTATGGTACATATACACAATGGAATTCTATGTGGCAGAAAGAAAGAAGGAGCTCCTACCCTATGCAACAGCATGGATGGAACTGGAAAGCATTATGCTAAGTGAAATCAGCCAGGCAGTAAAAGACAAATACCATATGATCTCTTCTTTAACGGGAACCTAAGCAACAAAACAAACAAGGAAGCAAAATATAACCAAAGACATTGAAATAGAAAATGGGATGACAGTATCCAGAGGGGAGAGGGGAGGGAATTTCAGTGGAAAAAGGGAAGGGATTATGGGAACAAATCCCATAAAGGACACAAAAACTAAGGGGGGTGGAAATGGGAGGAAGGTGGGGAGCCCTATGGGGGTGGACTGGGATGGGAGTAAAAAACAGAAAACTGTACTTGGATAACAATTAAACTAAACTAAAAAAAAAGAAAAATACAATCTGACAGTAACCAGAAGGGAGAAGGAAGGCAATAGTAGGGGGAAGGAGGGAATGGTTTTTAGGAACAACTATAAAGGACAGATGGACAAAACCAAGGTCGGGGTGGAAGCAAAGGAGGGAGATGGGTTTGGCTGGGGTGGGCGACAGTAGTGGTGGGCAAACACAGACAACTGTAATTGAACAACAATAAAATAATTTTAAAAAATAAGAACACATTTTGAAAAATATCCTATTTCTTTACTGCCTTGTAATTTACTTGAAAGGAGGGAGCACTCTTATTTTACTACCTCCAACAGTACTTAACTCTGTGCTTTGCTTACAGGTATTGATTAATAAATATTTGTCATACTGAACTCTATCAGCCAACTACCACTTAAATGAGGCAGCAAAATGTTAAGGGACGTGCATTCAATGGTGGTAGTTTATGGCATGGAAGTAGGACCAACGGATGATGCTAATCACCCCTGAGTGATGTTTCCTGGCATCAGCATGCTCCTTATGTTCTGACAAAGCCAAGTGCAGGAGCCCTGGTCTCCTGCTTGGCAAAGGCTGGTAATGACTAAACTAATGTGTATTCTAATTGCTAGCCAGTCATTTATTAAATAGTTCAACATGGCAGTGAGAGAAATTCAACCACATGTGAATGACCTACAGAGAGAGGCAGGTGCTTTCTAAGCTAAGTCTTTTTGGGGGGAGAGGGGAGGAAAAGTAATCCCACGACCTCCTAAATAATAGAACTCCGTTCACAGTTGAGGTCTCTCAGGGTACCTGGCACTCTATGAGACACAGTGAATAGGTTGAATAAAATAAGTGAGAAATTTGCAGTTTGTAATGACAAAACATGCCCATTACAGCAAAATATGTAATCTTATTTGAACACGTAAGAGTAAATAGTCAAATATTTATGTATATGAAATAGTGATTGGACAAGGCACATTCAAAGTCAGTACCATCTTTGTCACATTATATTCCTCATTGTATTTAAAAGCTATATGAGTGTGTATTCCATATCAGCAACTGGATTTCAGCAGTGCTTGAAAGATGGCTTAAAATGCATAATGTTTTTGTTTACTAAAAAATAATCATTCATTCTATAAAATTGTTCAACATCCTTAGGATTTATGAAGCAGATTATAATAACCTTTCTTTTCATAAGAGAACTAAGAACACAAAGATAAACATGTTAGCAGCATTTAATAAATTAAGGTGATTGAAAAACTGTGGGTTAGAAAACATTTTCTGCCAAACGCTAATTTTTGGAAATCTGAAATTATTCTGGAGACAAAAGTGTGTATATCTATATCTTAAATCTTAGTTATGTAGAAAAATTAGTATTAAAGAACAATGGCTTTATTAGACTTTGAGGCTGTGTTCAAAATACAAATATTAAGTGGGAAATATTATAATTAAAATCAAAGTTTAATGATTTCTATTGTAACTACAAATAGTACAGAGGATCCCTTTCTATATAGGCTATTAATTTATTTTTTATTTTGTTCCTTGTGATTTTGGTGTTGTATTTAAGAGATTATTGCCAAATATGATATCATGAAGCTATTCCCTTGTTTTCTTCTAAGTTTTATAGTGTAAACTCTTACATCTACATCATTGGTTAATTTAGTTAATTATTGTATATGAATTAGGTAAGAGTCCAACTTCATTCTTTTGAATGTGGATATCCAGTTTTCCCCCATTATTTTTTTAATACACTGTTCTTTATCCATTAAATGTTCTTGGCACTTCTGTCAAAAACAATTTGACCATCTATGTATGGGTTTATTCTGGTATCTCTATTCTACTTTATTGGTCTATACATCCGTGTTTATAACAGTACCACCCCTCATGTAAATACTGTAGCTTTGTAGTACATTCTAAAATCAGAAAGTATGAGTCTTCCAATACTATTCTTTGTTTTCAAGATTATTTTGGCTATTTGGACTCCCTTGAGATTTCATATGAATTATATAATTAACTTTTCTACTTCTGTGAAATAATCATTGGGTTTTTTAGAGATTGCATTGAATATGTAAATTGCTTTAGATAGTACTGCTGTCCTAAAAATATGTCTTTGAAGCTGCAGACTTGGGATGTCTCTCCATTTATTTGTGTCCACGTTCATTTTTCAGCAACCTTTTATAGTTTTAGGTGTTCTTTTCTTTTGCTTCCTTAAGTTTATTTCTAAAAAAAATTATTTTATTTTTTGATGCTGCTATGTACTGAATGTTTGTGCTGCTCCAAAATTCATATAGTGAAATCTTAATTCCCAATGCAATGGTATTTGCAGATGGGGCCTTTGGTAGGCAATTCTGTCGTGAGTGTGGAGCCCTCATCATAGAATTATTTACCCTATAAAAAAGACAGAGAGCTTTCTTCTTCCTCAGCTCCAACATGTTAAGACATAGCAAGAAGTAGCCATCTGTCAACCAGGAGGAGGGTTCTCACTTGAACCCAACCATGCTGGCACCCTGACCTCAAACTTCTCAGCCTCTAGAACCATGAAAAATAAATGTTTATTGTTTGAATTACCCAGTCTGTAGTACTTTTGTTATAGCAACTCAAATTGACTAAGACCGATATCATCATAAACAATAATGCTATTATTTTCTTAATTTCCTTTTTGAATTGTTCACTGTTAGTGTATGGAAATGAAACTGATTTTTATGTGTTGATTTTGTATCCTTCAACTTTGATGAATTTATTTATTAGTTGTAGCAGTTCTCTTTTAATCTTTAGGATTTTCTGCCTATAAGATAATATCATCTGCAAATGAAAATGATTTTGTATTTTCCTTTCCAATTTGGATGTCTAAACATTCATTTTTAAACCAGAGTTTTGTGGTAAAAATAGAGCAATTGCTCACATATTCATTTCAGTTTTGAAGTTAGGCTAAAACCTAACACATAATTTGAAAATACAGGCTTTGCTATTACCTGTGTCTTTTAAACAAAAGGACAAATTGTAAGTACTCACTAGTAGCTGGTATTTTTAATCTTTTCATCATATTTTTGCTCACCCACATGAACTCTTCCAAATGTAGGCAGCAGCATTAAAAGTGAAAATATTTGACTACTTAGGCAAACAGGATGGGCCTGTAAAACGAAAAGAAACTTGCATTTTACTACCTACATTTCTACATCTCTGGGCTGGATCTATATAATTGATTTGTTCACATTGACTGTTGACAATTTGATCAGTTCTTTGTGACCAACATTAGTGACAGAAGCCAAAACAATTTGGCCTACTAATATTGAACTTGGTGGTGTTATGAAATGTAACTCACATCAAGAGGCCCTGTAAGAGAATAACAACAAACCCATTAACAGGCCGAGGAAGAAAAACATCACTAGAAAAAGCCATTTGAGTGGTGGGGCAAGTTCTTCCAGGTCAACTTAATCTGAAAAATATGCTTTCTCCACTGAAAATCCAGGGTTTCATAAACATTTTTCAGAGCAATGGTAGAAACTTGGTAGTAAATTTGCACAACCAGGTAAATGTTATGTGAGTGAAAATTATATAAAAATAGGGTTTAAGCATCTAGTACTTTCAGTTTCCCCCAGTTGGTGAGAAATAATAAATGAGACCCAAAATGGGGACAAAGATAACAAAAATGAGAGACATCAGAATTCAGAAGTTTAAATTTGTGTGGTTAAGCTGAACAATTAGGTCCTTTAAGGATTCTTTGAATAAGTGTATGAAGAGAATCTAAACACTGTTATTCTATCTGACCACAGAAACATGACAACACAAGTTTTCCGATCTCAAAAACACATCTCGAGCAGTGTTGCGTGTCCATGTTGTGACTCACGAGCAGGTCATGTAGTGAGGATTTATGTTTCAACATTGTTTTGCTTTAACACAGGAAATAACAGATTATTACTACTACTCTTGGTCTGAGGGGATTTAACTGATCAGCTTCTGAAAGAAAATGTTTCTGGTCTGCATTTTCCAAGTACCACTGAAGAGGGGCTCCTGTATTATAGTTGTTATGCTACCATCACATGTTTTTTAAAAAACTCCTATGGGAAATTTGATGAAAATGGGCTTCAAGCTTTCTTTGGACCCCATGATTTAAGCTTTCTTTTAGCAGAGCAATCTACAAACACCTGAAGCTGCAAAGTGGCATTTTTTTCCACCCATCGAAATTCATGTTGAGTATTAAGCCCTGATCGAGTCTGCAATGAGGAACAAACAGTCACTTAGACAGCACATATTGCAGAAATATTCCATAAAGATGTGAGAGTCTGCATTAATCATCTGAGCGGGACAATGCGTGACCTTTTCTAATACGAGCCGGAGCATCTAAAGTGAACATTAAATTTCACGGCAGCCGTATTTGCTGTCTATCTGCGGCATTCATCACTGCTGAGATGGGGATGTCCTGAGACTGTTGGAACCTGACGATCACACTTCGTGGACAGGGAATGTTCTGAAGAGCACAAAGGCATGTTCACCCCCCAATTTTGGCAACCTTGGGGCCATTGCGGCTTTGTTTCTCTCTCGTTATGAAAGCAGAGCAGCTGTTGAGCAAGCGAGGGTAGCAAACCTTGGAAGAACATTGAAGTTAATTTGTTCGTAGGGCTTTTCTAAACCCAGAAGTTGGAAGAAGATTATTTTATACGGACCCATTAGTCCTTCAATAGTCAAATCTGCAGAGCTACTTATAAGATTTAGTCTTTGGGTTTTAAGTAGATATTATCAAGAGTGGGCATCTGTTTAACTGGCATTCGGAGTCGCTGGGGGCCGATGGTTTGGCCTAAAAGTGCTTTGGACTAATGACCTGTTCAGAGATGGGAGAGTCATGAAATCTCAGCTCAACTCCTGACATTTAAAAAGCCTTTGAAATTAACTGGTGAATGAGACTGATATTTATACAAATCAAAACAACTAGATGGAGAGAGGAAAAGTAAGTAAAAAAGGTTACTAGGGTGAATTCGACCTTTTAATTTAAAATAGGTACATTTAAGTCGCCCAAATTTCAGCAGGCAGGATGGAAATACAGTAGGAATGGTCTTTGAGCCACTCACAGCTACTTATTTCGTAGCTATTCACAAGCTAGGTAATGTTCTCTGAACCTCAGTTTCTTCATCTTAAACTTGTTATAGTGACTGTGACCTGCTACTTTAACTTGAAGAATAATGTAATATATAAGAAAATGAGCTTAAATGTAATGAACTCTTAGAGTTTCACATTTATCTGGTTGGTGATCTATGCAGATGATACGGAGGGCTGTGCATATAGCCTGAGGGACCCATGTGTCTAAGAAACTCCGAGTCTTTTAAATAGAAAAGATGGAACCTTTTTAAGACTTAGGGATTAAATCTTAAACCCAAAATGAAATTTTCACACTGTGACAGATGGACAATAAAGAAGATTATTTTTTAGAAGACCTGTTCACTGCTGTTCAAAATGTACTACTTTCGGTTAAATATTCCCAATTTTAATTCTAGTCTAAATGCTAGTCTATATGTGTTTAAGTGGTTCCTTTATTATGGGTTATGAGCACTATCACCTGTTTACAAGATAGGGGTCTAGAAAGCCAGTGGCTAATGAACTCAGGTCGGGGTAGTTGATGAATCAATCAAAGAGTTGAAGCTGAAGGTCAGTTTAGAAGGAAAGGTGAGTCAGAGCCTTGGAAAGCTGAGATTTGGAGGGACGGAGTTCCTGGAGCACTTCAGGCCAAAGAGCTCTACTGAGAGCCTGCATCAGAAGTCACGAAACCTATGGGAGACTGGCCATAACCTGGGATTATCAGCAGGCTAATGGGGGCTGTTCAAAGCTAGTTTACCTCCCCATTCTCCAGATGCTCAATAAAATGTGTCTGGGCATCCTGCAAGGTCATGGAGAGGTCAATGTTAAATGGTTAGTACCTAGCACTGAAAGGGGGTTCCCAGGAGAAGAATTATTAATGGAAGCTGAACGTCATTTAATTTTAAATATAAAATAAAAGGGGAAATATACTTTAAAATATTTTAATTTATCTTCATATTTGCATGCAAGCTCAATGAGCTAAGAGAGGAAAGAGGAGCAATTACAAAAGAATTGAAAACTAAATTTTGAACTTGGAGATGAATAATAGATGAACCTTTCTTGGTTCACAAACTTACCCTGTGTCAGGAAATATTTTAGTTGCTTTAATTCATTTAATGCTTTCGCTTTAAGCCTATTAAGGTGATACTATTATCATCACTTCTGTTAAATAGAGTTCAAACAATTTGAGGTCCCAGAGCAAAAGCGGGAATCAAATCTAGGTGCTTTAGCTCTGGGGTCACATTCTCAATCCCTGTGTCGAGATCCTTTTTGCTATTTCTCAATTATTCATAATGCCATACAGTTCCCATAGATTAGAATGCTTCCATACTTCCTTGCTTCATCAGCTTCGTTCCCAGGGGTGTATAAAACCATTTCTGTTAACTGGAAGTGAACATGACTAACATTGACAAATACAATCTACTTCCAACTTGCTGGAATCAATTGATGTAAATTAGACATCGCAATAATGTCTTTAAAAGAAACTCATTCATTAATTTAACAAGTGTTCATTGAATGCCCACTTCATGGAAGGCATTAAGCTAGATATATAAGTCATGTGGTGTGGTAAAGGCCGTTCAATAGACTCACCTGAATCTTTGGTGACACCCCTGAAAATACAGTTTCCATATCTTAACGTTGAAATACTCTGAATTATCAGGTTTCACATTCACCCTAGGGAGGAGAAACTCTAAAGTACCAATTTCAGACCTCAGGAGGCTGCCTACCTTTGGCAGGAACCAACTATATATAGATAGATAGAGATATAGATATAGATACAGATAGACCATATTTTTACCATATTTTGCCTTGTATAATGCACATCTTTTTGCCCAAATTCTTGAGGACAAAACATGGGTATAATGTTTGCATGCCATGGATATAATAGTTCTGTGCACAATGCACACAAAAGTGATGGGTGCACACTGTATATGGCAAAATATGGTAGATATGAATACGTAAAAAATCTTCAATATTGTGTACAAATAATACAAACACCCATATAAAGGAAAACCGATCAACCAAATTATAGGAGAGGGGTGAAAAATATTGAATTTATGCCCTGTTGATATTTCTCCTTGAGAAATAGCACTTTTGGAAGAATGGGGTGACATTTGAAAAGAAAACAGGGATCTGATACAAATCAATCAGCAAACAAGTGTAGAAAGAAACATGGCAGGAGCTGTGGTCACAGGTTTTATGCACCGTGCTTTCAGTGACCTCTGTGAGTGTAGTTATCTGACAATTGCTTGGAGAAAGAGGGAAGGTTGCAGTTCTATTATACAGTAATTTCATGTCAAAGGAATTAATTGTCCAGTCTCTTTGTGCTCTTGATGGTTGTGGTCAATGAATTGATCTGACACTGAAAATTAATGCCTGCCATATATTTTGTGTGAAATGATGATACTGTGCTCACCAAGTTGTCAGGGCAAGCTGTTACCTTCACTGAGAAATCTATCTGAAGATTCGCTTTTACAAAAAGATTGACGAGTCTATATGTTTTATCAATCAACCATACTTTATATCCAGCAACAAAGGTCTGCATACCTAGCCACAAGACCAGTTGTCTCGAGTCTTCCTCCCAGGTAAAAACACTCGTGCAGCTGTTTACACGTGGCACCATGAGGCCCGCTGAATTAGAACAAAAGGAAGCTGATGAATGGGCCATGCTGTCTCAGTCAATGCAGAATAAGTCATTTAGTAATTTAGGAGGCGCCGATTTCAAATTTCGCTTAAGTGATTATCCCATAGCAGTCACACACATTAACAGGTAGTTGAGTTTTAGATTTGGGGGGCTTTTTGGAAGAGAGGTGGGGTGAGAGTGCTTATCTGCAAAATGTAGATAACACCATCCTGAATGATGTTGGAGATCGATGAGGTAATGTATATGTGAAATGAGATTGATTGTTCCAGGAAAAAAAGACTCATCTAAAGGCTAAGTATTTTTGATGTCAACTTTTACCTGATATTATTGTTAATGGAGCAAATTAGTGCCATTAAAATCAATCAACATTAAATAAGCCCTTCATTTGTGAGATGAAAGGCGATTTTGGGCTAGAATGGAGAAATAATCAGAGTCCATGTCTGTCATAAAAAAGACAAGCATTCCTTTTAAGAGTTTGAAATAAATATATTAACTACACTTTTTTTAAAAAATTATGTTTATTTAGTTTTTATTGGAAAACGCACAGTCAGCTGAAATAAATACAATTGTTATTTAATACATAATTGATAATCAACATCTCCTATGTGGAATATAAAGCTTTAAATAGTAAGCCAGATATTTGCACCTTCTCCTTTTCTTCATGTCTGCTAAGGAATGTATGTATTCTTGAATGGCATTGCTTAAAATATATTTTAAAGTTTTAAAGACATTGATTACCTTTCAAGAGGAATAATTTTTCCCTATTTTCATTATGCATTTAAAAAATCTTTGTACAAGTTGCTACTTCACTAATTACAGATTGGCAAGTGATCAGGGAAACTAATTAAGGTCATGCAGATTTTCCTTTAAAAAATTCTGTTGTAATTTTAATGAAAAGAGCAAAGTTACAATGTCAACTGAACTGTTATTTTTTTTTCCAGACACTTGTTCTTAACGATGAGTTATACTTGAAGAGGACAAATACTGTCCTCTCCTAAAACACTAATTTCTTTCCCATGATGGCATTTTGAAATCTATGATTTGTGGCAAGTAACAGCAGGAAGTGTGATGGCCAAACATGGCTTAATATGTCATTTATTCAAGTAACAGTCTCAGTTCTGTGGGTGACAAAAAATCCCCATCTCTGGTTTGCCCTTGGCTTCTATTTTGGTCAATGATTTCAATCAAAGAATGAAGTTTGAATTCACAGAGGTGCTTTATTCTGGGTAAAGTTCAGAGTCACCTTGTATCATCTTGTGGCAATGGCAATTACATGCTATCCGGTAAGGAAAACAGCAATAACATCTCCAACAAGTACTGGAAATTAGTTTTCCTTATAAGGTAGGTAACCTTAGAATCTGAAGAGATCCCTTTCTACATATGATGAAAGTTCCCCAGGAAAAATGTACATATGAAATCAACATACAAGTTTCCAAATAGTTTTTATATATGCTTTTTTTAATTTATTGATTTTTTTGCATTTTTTTATTGTTGTTCAGTTACCATTGTCCTGCCTTTTTCCTCATTGCTTTCCCCTGGCCCATCCCCCTCTCCCAAGTTTCCAAATATTTTTAAAGAGCATGTCCAAGTTGTAACCCTTGGTGTCAAAAAAATGGTAGCTTTACAGAAATCAGAGATTAGTGCAGAAATGTGCTTGAGTTTGCTGTGAGCCCTCAGGACGGGATATCTGCCTTAGCGGCTGAACCTGGTTCCTATGACTGGAAATAAAGTTACCACACTTGATTCCTTCCTCTGAGAAGAAAAACCACTGGGAACGAACTTTCTCCAACAGTGAGTTACTTGACACAAGCCCTCTGTCTTGGTTTCATAAACTGTGTACATCACTTCTTTTCGTTTTGCTCTTCTCTCTTAAATCATCCTGTGTTTCCAGAGGTCCACGTGTCCTCCAACCACAACACAAAAAGCTTCGGGTGGTGTTGCTACAGTACACACATTTTCCCAAAGTGTTATGTTATAGGTCTCTGTAAAAAAAAAAATTAAACCCTAAAATCCTATCAAAATATTCCTGAATAATTCCTTAAATATTTGACAAAGAATAGTGCAATGCGGTTGGTTTTGTATTGTTAACCTAAAAATAAAAGGTGGGAGTGAGAGGCAACAAGTATTTATTTGATATCCAAAAGAATGAGGAAGCACTGATTCAGACAGAAACCCAAATAATGTTCCGATCAGGTGAAAGCAAGGGAAGGGGAATAATTAAATAAGTAGAAGAAATTCCTGGGGGGTGTTAATAAGCTAACAAAGGAATTTCTATAGGTGCAGATAAACTAACATAGTGATGCTAGTTCTAAAGAATGTCTTTAATTTTCAGTCTGTAGTTATAATGGCTGCTTTCCTGTTAGCTTTGGAATACAGTGCTGCGTTGGGCCCAGCCCCAAAGTTATTTTGCCCAGTTTTAACATTCCGAAGGTTGGAGGAGTAAGACAGGGAGGCCGTTCCTCTGGAATGGCAGCTCGACTCCATCTTGAAGTGGCTCGGTGTATATTATTTACTTTATAGTATATATAACCTGCAGGTTTCTTAAATTAATTTTTATTAAAGAATAGTTGGCATGCAATATTACATTAATTTCAGGTGGACAGCCTAGTGATTTGACATTTATATACTCACAACTCGATCACTACACTAAGTCTAGCAACCATCTGGCACCCAATCTGCAGATATTTTTAAACGTTCTGTTAGTCCATGTTTCTCTATGGCCTGCAACTAATTATGTCGTACTTCCTTCAGGATGTAAAGAAGTTGCCATTCCCCCCAATGCTTGAGCATCTTTGCAAATGGTCAGAAAACCCTTAATATCATTCATATATCTCTTTCATATGTTCTACCACTGCTTAAAGCCTGATTACGTTCATTGCTTGATGGACACAGTCACTGGAGTGGGATTTCAGAGGGAGCTTCCTACACTATTTAACTGGCTACTTTCTTTTCTTTCTCAATGCTTTTGTTATATATTTATATAGCTTAGGATATGAAATAGTAAGAGTTTCTTATTTAACCTTTGAATTAAGGGGTTAACACTAACCCATACAAAATGGCATGTTTTCTTCTTCTTTTTTTAATCCTCACCTAGGTATATTCATTGACTTTAGAGAGAGAGGAAGGGAGGGAGAGAGACATTGATGTGAGAGAGAAGCTGATCAGCTGCCTCCTGTACACTTCCCGATAAGGTATCGAACCTGCAACCTAGGAATGTGCCCTGATGAAGGATCAAACTCACAACATTTTTGGTGAATAGGACAACTCTCTAACCTACTAAGCAACCTGGCCAGGGAGGCACAGTCTTTCTTCACTTTGATTTGTCGAAATGTAGAGGAACTAGCCTAGTTAAAAGAGCAATTTGCTTCTTATGGAATTAAAGAAAATCTCTATGGGTCCAGGCATCACCTGTTGAAGATAATCATTAATAAATAAAGTGAAAAGAGTAGAGTGGTCAGATTACCTGGACTCAGTTAAATCCTGGCTCTGCCTTTTCCTATCCAGAAAACCTGAAGCTAAATTCATTACCCTGTTCTGATGCTTGGTTTCCACAGTTTAATAATAATGATAATAATATTATCAAGCCCAAGGATTATTGGGAGGTTGAAGAACACACTGTATTTTAAAATATTTCATGTATGGAAAAGTCTCATGCAAATATTGTCCTTATTGTTTTTGTATTTTTAATATGCATTTTGGAAAGAATAAATCAATATACTGAGTTTGAATAATTATACCCAAAATGTTTTTTTCTGTGAATTGTTCATACCGCCTCATTCAGAGAGCAATTTAGAAAGAGCCACTAAGGAATAGAGATGTTCCTTCCTGCTCACATGATCCCTTCTTGTACATGCTTAGTTCAGGGCCCAGGGATTAGGTAAAGCTGTACATTTGGGTTTTGTTTGTTTGTTCATTTTTCAAGAGGAGATTTGGATAGGTGTGAGGGGGCACTCTTTACATTTTATATTATATTGTTCTTAACAAAAGCGATCAAGATCTCCTAACTGAGTTATATGCCATTGCCCTTTATTGTACCACCTCCTGCCCCAACTTCTTACTTCCTCACAGATGGAACGTCACTATGGTAATAACCGCGACCTGAGCTGCGTAGCTATTTGAATTAGACCATAAATTCTCAATCCCATGCATTTTGTTCTGTGCATTGGAATAATACTTCCTAATCATTATTTGCATGCCTGGGGGTATATAATATTTGTGATATTCTCCCTTCCCACTAATCTTTAAACATGTATGATTATCTCCTCTGTTGTTAAATCTCCATTCTCTTTTATGTGTCTGTGTCAACTGAAGCTGTGTTCATCAAGGCCCCCATTGGCTGACTCACAGCTTAACTCTAAAGCCTGATTTCAAGATTTCTTGGAACATTGGATACATTGATTATGTCCTTCTTTCACAGGCTCATCTTGGTTTGCCTCTTACTTACTAGCATTTGCTCTCAGAGTTGGTCTTCAGTCTTCCTTATCCATTGCAGACATAAATACTTGAGATCATCCTCCATGGTTTTAACTGGCACTATGCAAAGATAACTTCCAAATACTTGTCTCCAGAGTATTGTCATGCATTTTCACTGTCTAGTAGATATCTACAAATCAAACATAATTCTAAAACTCAAACCTCATTAAATTTCCAGAAAGTAAAAAAAAGGAAGGAGAGAGAGAGACTGCATTTCTCCTATAATTCCGTTTCAGTTGGTAATGCCACTTTTCACCTAATCTACCAAGGCAGAAAACTCAGGCAAATCTTTAACTCTCCTGGGCTCCTTTGTTCTTCATAATGAGTCGGTCAGCAATCTTTGTCAATTGCCTTTTCAAAACCGGCTCTTTAATCCACCCATTCTTTTCACCATGTTCTAGTGGAGGTCCTTGCCTGCCTCTTAACTGTGACAGCTAACACTTGACCAGTCTCGACTTCCTTTCATCCACTCTCCACACAGCCACCTAACTGGTCTAAGACAAAATTCAACTATGTTATTCTTGTTCCTCTTCAAACAAACAAACAAAAGCTTAACAATTCCCATTTAACTGAAGAATAAAGACTATCTTCATTAGCAAGTTTTCCCCAGTCTATCTGTCCAGATTCTTGCCTCTATGATTTTATACACCATCTTTCTGGTGGATGGCATACGGTTGCCTTTTCTACTCTCCTTTCAAGCTTTGCTCAAATAAACTTCCTCTAACTTTCTAGCTACAGTGAATAGCTTCTTCCTTTATGTTCTGCTAGCACTTGAAACATGCCTCATTAATAGGGATGTGACCATATTTTCTGAAGTAAAAATGGAAGGATGTAGCCTTACATTGATTGTGTTTATTAGTAGAGTATGACTGATTATTGGAAGTGGGCCATATCCCAAAATACATAGCAAGAATGGCCAGAGTAAAGATAACATCTATCATATTGAAACAAAGAGAAGTATAGTGTTCCCCCCCATATATTTTTCTCAGACTAAACTATAATCTTCTTTATAATCCCAGTCACTAAGATTTATTCAGGTTATAGGTTTTCCAGAGTCGATCACAGGCTTTTGCATACTATAGATCATCAATAAAAGTTTGTTAAGAAGTGATTGGTAAATGCATGAGTGAAAAAAATGAACGCATTACAAAAGTTGTTTATAAAAGTATTCTCATTTCACAGATGAGTCTTTATGTGCTTGACATAATTTGACTTAGGAGCAAAACTCATTTTTTTTATAAATTGTACCAGGTGCTAGGTGCCTTCCAATATTTAATGATTTTTTTCTTTTCTTCAATCTTATTAGCTGGTGGACTGTTTTTTATTCCCTGGAAAAAATGGAGAAGAAAATTTTCCAACTCTCTCATCACCATATCTGCCAACCTACTTACATTTTTGTGCCTAAGTCCATATGCCTTTCTGTTGAAATGAACTGCACACACACTATTGGTCCCTTCAATGGAACGTTGAGCATATTACTTTCAGCTACTAAAGGCTAACTCTCCTACAGAAGTCCTCTCTCACCTGCACCATAAATTGTTCTGTTTCTACTGGATAATTCCCTTTACTATATAAACATGTTAAAACACAGTATTTCTTTAAAATCCTGACATTTTTCTCATCCCTCGTAACACTTTTTCTACTTCATCTTTTCAACAGAACTCATTCGAAGAATTACCTATATTCTTTGATTTTCTTCTTCTTTTTAAAAATTTTATTTATTTTTAGAAAGAGAGGATAAGAGAGAGAAAGAAAGGGAGAGAAACATTGATGTGAGAGAGAAACATCAATCAGCTGCCTCTCATGTGCACCTCATCTGGGGAGCAAACCTGAACCCCAGGCCTGTGCCTTGACCGGGAATCGAATCAGGGACCTTTCACTTGATGGGATGATGCCCAAGCAGTGAGGGTTGATTTTGCTCTAATCAGTATTTCCTCTCCAGCAATCCATGTGGCTCTTTCTTTCACACCTTTCTTCAGGTATCTATCTGCTCAAATACTAATTTATCATAGAAGTCTTTCACCACAACTTTATGTAACAAAACACCCCCTCATTATTCTGTGTCACCTTATTTTACTTCAAAGTTCTTACCACTTTAGTGACATTATGTATTTAAGTCTGACTGACAGCATTAGACTATAAATTCCCACAAGGACTAAGATTTACCTGTTTTCACTTGTTAATGGTTTCTTTGAACTTACATGAGTACCCGGTTTCTACTAAGAACAATAAATGCTTACTAACTAGACAAACAATTACCATTGTGTGTATAGAACTATGTAAGTGGCATTTAAAAAAAAACATAAGAAATTGATCACAGTTTCTAACAAACTACTCAAAAATTATTGAGGGTGGGCTGTTATTCAATAATCTGAGGAGAAAAGCACATGGCATTTCCTCTACATTTTGTTTGGAAATAAACATGGATAGTAATTTAATTTTTAGCGAAGTCCAGCGGCTTCGTGAGAAAAATTAATACTTGAAACAGAAGAGGATCAGAATTAGTGCGACTAGAAAACCAAGAGGAGCTTAGTGACTAAGTTGAAATCACAATTTGATCTCGACCTCTGATCAACACATACCTGCCAGTTGGCCCCATGGAGACCATGGAGATCATGGAGGACAGTGTTTGCTTCTGTTCCCACTATCACAAATGCTGGTGGTAGTCAGGCACAGACTGAGGGGTGGGTAGTTTATAGCCCAGAGTTGGTTCTCACTGTCATTAGAGTGGAATGAACCTGGCAGATTAACTAGACTAGTGGTTTGCAATCATTTTTTCCTCAGAGCAAGATACTTGCCAGATGACAATTACCCTACCTACTTACTCCTATCACTACTCACTTGAGTGTGCTACATAAGGCGATACGGGCTAGTCTATGGGTTCTGTGCAATTCGCAACACTACCTATTCGTCCTCCTCTAGAGTCATTTTTTCCCTTTAACTACATACTCATGGTATGAGCCTGGAAACTGTTTGCTGAATAAACCCTATTATTTTCAGCAAGAAAAGGGAGGCTTAGAAAAAAATAAGTGACTCACCCAAGATTACAGAGACAGAGAATTAGAGATCTCAGAGATCAGAGACTAGGAGATTGAAGAGATTAACGAATATATATTATTGACTTAAGAGTCATTTTTATCATAATGAGAGACTAACTCCACAACAGATGAAAGGTCAGACCATATATAAACATAAAACTCTGGCCCACAACATGTAAAAACCAATCCAGGAAGCCAACGTAATGATCAATTCAAAAGTCAGACTGCTATCTATAGCAGCCAGTTCAGGCAGCCAAATATAACCATGTTATGTTTGGTTCAAAATGGCTGAAGCATGGTTAATAACTGACAAACTGCCTATTATTTGTCCTGTCTTCCAAATTTTGTCCAATCAGAAAGAGTCAAATGTGCACCGTAACCCACTATATACTCTATTTAGCCTGTCTTCAATGTCTCCATAATGACAGTGTCCAGTCAGGCCATACCTGAAGCTATCCCTTCTCCCCCTGGCCAGCCTTCCCATTCCTCGGCCTGCCTTTGGGTTTCTACCAAACACTAGTGATCTGGCTGACCTCCTTGCTCTCTAGCAAGCTCAGAATCAACAGCCTCTGCTTGCTCTCATTTGGGGAAGCTTTACTTATTTCTGTAGTTTTCATGGCGTCCCATCAAGGCATTGTATGATCTGCCCATTGCTTCAAACCCCAGCCTTTGGTCAGGTGCCACCAGACAGGACACAGAGGCCTCTTCTCAAGTACGTGCTGACATAGCAAGTCAGCCGTGAGTCTGAACTCTGCTGTCTCTGAATTGGATTTCTCAGCTATCTATTTTCAGTTTGGTACCCAGGTTTCATTATTGGTTCCTACTGGTTTAGTATTCCTAGTGGAATCAGGCCTTTTCATCCCTTTTTGCTGTCTTTATTATTACTGTTCTATGTTAAGATGCTCAAAAGTTTTTATACTTCATATAAAAATGTATAAAGTATACATTATAAAAGTAAAATCAAGGCTAGAACATGGGAATAGGCCCTGTAGTCTGTTGTTGTTAGTGCTAACTTCACAGACACTGAGTTTGTGGGTCTCACCCACAGGGCGTCCACTTGGACAGACTTTAGTGTGGGTTACCAGTAAAAGATGGTGCAAGTTTGCTTCCGCCTCTATTTTTTGTCCCGAGAGCTCGACTTTGGTCTAACAAAGAGCATTGTCTCTATTAGAATATATGCTTAGGCAACTAAGAAATGACTAAAAAGTACTTGACACTTGCTAAAAGTTGGAGTAAATTTTGATAATAGAGATAGAGAAGTGTGTAATGTTATGGGAAGAAAACAGAGGCAATAAAAGTAGAATACACCCACTGACTGTCTTATAGGGATGAACTGGTTGTAAAAATTATCGGAAGTCATGCTAGGCAAGAAGCAGAGGAGGGTGTAAAAAAGATTACTAAGCAATTTCAATTTTGTTCATAGTAGGAAACCAACAGACACTATCCACAAATGAGAGGACTATGAATATTTTGAAAGGAATTTGTATAGTAATAGCTATTAGTAAAGAAATATAATCCTTTCTAAATTGCAAAATAAATATTTTTAAAAAAGGAAACAAATAAAATGGACCATAGGTCAAAATTAACACCAAACATATTGGTCATGACAATAAATGCAAAAGCATGTCATCACTCATTAAAAGGTTAAGATTTCCAGACTGGCTAAGGAAATAAAATTTAATTCTGTGTTGTATACAAGAGACATACATAAAAAAGAGAATTCAAAACAATGTTTTTAAAAATGCATATGCAAACAGAAGAAAAAGATTACAGTATTGCCATTGGACAAGGTAAAATTTAGGCCAAAAAGTCGTAAATAGAACAAGTAACACAAGGAGGGAAACATTATAATGCTAAAGATGATAACTCAAAAAATATATAATAACATGTTTGTATACCTGAATGCTCAGCAATGACTTTTATGAATGAAAATCTACAAGAGATGTAAAGGAAAGTAGATAAAAATGAGACTACTTAAAATACACTTCATTATATGTCTCACAATTTAACACCTAATCAAGTTAACAAAATTCAGTGAGGATAGAGAAACTCTGGTAACAAAAATAAATAGGGTAAGTCTTATATTTCTATATGGAGTTCTTTACCACAGTAATAGAGTATACACCTTTTGTTACCAAAAAACATGGAATATTTCACATAAACTGAACACATTTTATACCTCAAGGAAAGACTTATAATTTTAAAATATAGGCAGAATATAAACAAAATTCTCAGAGCATATGCAATAAAACAAAAAGGCCTTTATATCTAGAAAAAAATTAGTGCTGTGTTCAAAGGGGAGTTGGAGATTTGAATTATGGAAATAAAATCAAAACTGTAAACTTTCTTGAAAATAATAAAATATTAACACATCAGAATCTATGGGCTATTGTGAAACTGATGTTCAAAGTAAAATTTATATCACTAAATATATATTAATAAAGATGCTAAAAACAAAAACAAATGAACTAAACATGACTCAAAAATCTGGAAAAAGAAATAAAAAGTAAACCAAAAGAAAGCCAAAGGCACAATTGGTAAAGATAAACTAAGAGTTAATGAGTAAGGAAAGAGTAACATAAATAACAGATAAATAACTTTGATAAAAATAAACAGGCTTCCAACTACCATCATTAATAAAGGGGAGGATATTGGAAGCACAAATTTAAAAAATGACAGGACAAACATCACAGGCAAAAACATAAAAATACAGTAATTACCAAGTATAGTTTTGTTCATTATATGAAATTAAGTTTGAAAATCTGGAAAGCTGATAAACCTGTAAAAATTTATTTTCCAGAACTTATTCTAATAGAGATACAAAGTCTAAACAGACCAATTTTAATAGACAAAATAAACATCAAAGAACAACCTGCCGTAAAGTGATTATATGCACTACTCTAGGGAAATTCTGCTAAGACTTTAAACTCAGGCAATCTCAAAGCTCTTTTTACAACGTTAGAAGAAAAAACAAATAATTGTCCAACTTCACTTTATGATGAAGTGCAACACCAGTACCAATACTTTACAAATATCGCGCAACATGCAGTCTCAATGATGACTCAGGGCGCAAATCATAAATAAAATAATAGCAAACAGGAGTCCTTACTGCTTCTTTAGCCATAACACATCCTAACCCAATTTCTAGCGAACTCATTAATGTAATTTATCATAACAAGTGACGAATTCCCAATACTAGGCAGATTTGTATGCAAACACGAGAATAAAGTTGGACTCTAACTTTCAACATAAACAACAATGAAAACAAACATTTTGCATCATAAAATCTATGAGACTTGGACAGGACTAAAAATTAGAATATACTTTTATTTAATTTCATGTATATAAAATATCTTGTTAGAAATGGTGATCAAATTTTTGAAATGGAAAACAAACCAAGGTAAATAATAAGAAAAAGCATCTTGAGGGACATGTGTGTGTGTACAGGTGAGGACAAGCATCTTTTCTGCAGCTTTATCGGGATGTAGTTGACTTACTAACTTTTTGTAAATTTAAGGTGTACCATGTGATGATCTGACATACACATATATTGCAAATGATTACTGTGACAGGCTAGCTGACAGAGTCATCACCTCACATAGTTACCTTTGAGTGGGTGGGTATAATGAGAACTTTTAAGGTCTGCTCTCTTAGCAGTTTTCAAGTACGCAGTAGAGCATTGTTAACTGTTAACTGGAAGTTTGCACCGACTGACCACCTTCACACACAGCCCTCCACCCCAGCAATCACCAATCTGCTCTGCTTCTTGGAGTTCACGTTTTTTAGATTACACACGTAAGCGAGGTCATACAGAATTCATCTTTTCATCTTCTCTGTTTGACTTATTTCACTTAACACAACGCCCTCAGAGTTCGCCCACGCTGCCTCAAATGGATGACTCTTTTTCATGGCTGAATACTATTGCATTGTGTCTATTCATCCACCAATCGACAATTAAATGGGTTCCATCTCTTGACTACTGTGAATTTGGACTAATGTCTCTTGAGTCCCTCCTACGAGATCCTGAGAACTGTAGCATTGCTGTCTTACACATTTTAACTGTCTTCACCTTCCATAGTTCCATAAATCCATAGTGTGTAATGTGTTGACTATTTTCAAGAAAGTATTGTGTTTCCCAGTGATGTAATACTTTCTGCTAGAGCTCCTAGCAGACAAATCGGTTTCACTTGGGAAACTTATCTCAGGCTGGTTCTGGCTGGGAACTGTTTGGTTCTGCCCTGGTGCCTTGCAAGACACTGGCATAGGATAGACATTGGAGATGCATTTCTCTCCCCCCGCCCCCGCATACATGGGAAGCAACAGAAAAAAGGGGTATGGCAACCACAAAACATTGAACTGATTTCTGTACTTTTATTTGAGCTTATATCAGCTCTATGAGATAGATCTTATTATGTGTGTTTTGAACAAGAGAAGAAGGAGAATTGGAAAGATTAAGCACCTTGACCAAACCACGCAGCTGGAAGTGGTAGATTCCTGACACATGAACCTATGCTGTCTATTCTCATAGCCTCTGTTCCTTCTACTTTGTCACACTCCCTCACAATCACAGTTTGAAATGTGTGATAAAAGTTAATGAAATGATGTTAACACAGAAATCTTTAAAGAGTAACTTTTTTTCCAGAGGACCTTGGTTGAGGTGGAAAGATCTGGGATGGAAGAATATAGGATCTTTGCTGCTAGAACACTTATTCCAAGCTCTGGCTGCTGAAGGAGGGAGGAATTCAGCACACCCTGTTCCCCTAGTTAATGAAGTGTGTCCTGCCCTCTACTGGCACAGACAAAGAGCTGCACCGTGCTTTGTGTGGTCCCAGAGTGGTTTCTCAATACCAAGAATGTAAAGATTCAATTTCCAGTGAGTCTGGATTCTTTCATATTTCCTTTCAGAATAAACTTACCAACTTCAGATCCTTTCTTCGTTAATCTCATCTGGCTATGCCATTCCTATTAATTTGTTTAAGGTTTAGCAGAGGCATCTAGAAAATTAAAGCTATGTCTGTACAAATGTGAATCCAGGATATTAGAAACTGGCATGCATAGTAGGTAGGGTCAAGGGTGCATTAGTCCCTGTTATTTGTTCTTATTATTGCTCTGGGTTAGAGATGACTGATATGAAAACTTTTGAATCCCTTGTTCTATCCTGTGCTATATAAAAGACTATGGATTCTCAATGGGGCAGCTTTAATATTCAGTCATTCGTTTATCATTTGTGCATTAAACAGACTCATCAAAGTCTATTTTGTGCCACCATGCTAGTGGTGGGCAGGTATAAGTAAGAGTAAGGTACTTCACAGTTGAGTGGTGGAGAGGGGCATGTAAACAGAGTTGCAATGCAGTTTAAATAATGCCACGGTATTTACAAAGTGCTTATGGGATCGCAGAAAGAATAACTTGTTTTTGTGTAAATGTGTTAAGGAGGCTTTAGAGAAGAGTGTGCTTATGCTACAAGTTGAGAAAAAGTTTACACTCCTGGAAAAAAGGGGAGGGACATTTCAAACTGAGGAAATCTCAAGCTCAATCTCAAGCGTAGATATAGGGAAAAATGGAAGGCAAAGCCAGAACACCCAGTCCCGTATGTTGACTGTGAAGAGTGTTTAGGGAGTCAAGCCAGTTAAGTCTGGTAAGTAAAGAGAACAGGGCTACCAAGGGGCTATTTTCTTCTCAGTAGCAGTCTGGACAATCACTATGTGTGTTACAGGTGCGCACGGAGAGAAAGGGGGTGGAAGCCTCTTGTGGGATGCTACTTTCAATCCATGGCTCTCGTTCTGGCTCTGTGTCATTCAATATGAAGTGAGAATCTGACTATGGTTAAGGGAAATCGGTTAGTATAAACACCAATTTTACTCTAGAAAATGCATGCCCAATGTGACATTTTTTTAAACTTTTTTGATTGATGGCCAAAATAATAAAGATAACTATTATATTCCAACTTACCACTATATTATTTAAACACATTGGGCCCTTCAACACTAAATTTGAAAGCAAGAAATTTTTCAAGTGTCTCTTGAATAAGATAAATAAAACAATCTTCCTTCTTTAACATCTACCTTTTACCTACTTCAAAAAGCATAAAATTCTTCACTACACTTTGTTGATATACAACAAATTTCTAGCTACATTTTATCTATGTTATACCAGATGTTTTTTTTTTAAAAAGAAATGGACTTTAGGTTTATATTATAAAAGTAGTATTTGATATAAAAGATGCTACAAATAAAAAAGAAGTTTAAAAATACTCCTTTAGCCCTGGCTGGGTAGCTGATTTGGTTAGAGTGCCATCCTGTACACTGAAAGATTATGGGTTTTATCTCCGGTTGGGAAGCGTACAGGAGGCAACCAGCCAAAACTTCTCTCTCACATCAATGTTCCTCTCTCTCTCAAATCAATAAAGTACAAATCCTAGGGTAAGATTGTATATATATTTATACATTCTCTTATACACAAATCCCAAAGATTCTCATTTTTAAGTTAGCATGTACTTGTGCAGCCCAGGAGGATGGCAAAACTTTGGTGCTAATGGTTTTTCCAGCATATTTATGATAAGACCTTAAAATATCTTAATAGTATGAGCTCACCTGCTACCTAATTCTAGAAGCACAACCAGAAGTGAATTTGGTATTCAAATTCCGTGGGCACTGTAATGTATTGCAATGAATTCATAGTTGATAGAAGTTTAAAACAATACTACCTTTCACACTCTTGTATGGCATTGCTTTATTTTCTTCCTCATTAATTAATTTTCTCTTTGTAGGGAATCGGTAAAACTGTTGTAGAAACTTTGCCATCTTATCACATCTAGCTAATGAGTTCTTTAAAATTCATTTTACTTAAACTCTTCTCAGAAAACTTTTCAATTCGGCAGCAATACCTTATTGGGTGCCGAGGTGTGGGAGGAAGTGACACAAAGGAAAGCCTCTTGTGTTAACCAAATAATTTACTCAAATTGTATTAGCAGCAGATTCGTGCGCAAATCTTTGTTTCTGAAATCAATTCCTACTCTCTGCATCTCTAGTACTTTTTCCCACATGTTTGACGGTTGTTCAAGGACAGTTGTCTCCATTTACCACTTACAAGATATGCTTAAATGCTATGAATGTACTATCTAAGAATGATATAAATTCCAAACTCGCTTTTGGATAACCACAACCTATTCTCTTACATGCTGAAAACAAAACAAAAATGTGCCAAACCAGAAACATGCCAAAGAATGACGTGCCTTAATTCTTTTGCATTTGTCTCCTTAATCATCCATTAGCAGGTCCCGATTCGATATGCTCCTGCTTTTTAAACCTATCCTCTCTTAGCTGAACCTGAGGCAGTGCAGCAGCTATTTGGGGAAGCCAACCAGGTAGACATGCTCTACCGTTTAGAAACGTGCTTACTAAAAAACCAGTCTTTTAAACACCACCTCTCTCGGAAAAGAGCGTGCTTCTGTTTTTCAAGCAGGCCTCACTCAGCGGGGGAAGACTCGGAATTCATTTAAAAAGAGACGCTAAGCTGCAAGTTCCAATGTGAAGTGCTCACAGGTGTCACTGCCCCGGGTGTTGGGTGGAGGTGTGTTCCTCTTTTCCACAAAGAACATTCCACAACCACATCACTTGATGTGCTCATCACATGAGCAAGGGGTATCCTAGACTGGACACAGAGGCCAGAGTTTACCTACCCCTGTATCTGACAAATGTGTGGTATCTGGGAGGTTATTGTGTAATGTATTTAATGTATTGCTAACTAGGCATTACAATCTACTTCTTCTACTTTCCCAGTGTAAGAAGTATGTGTTTGGCCATGTGTTGAGTTCTGTGGAGTGGAAGGAAGGTGAAAGTGACATCAGTCATTCCAGGTCTGCTCATGCAGATGTCCCGTGCAATTCTCCATGTTCTCTGGTTTTCCTTCCCTGGCTGGAGTGAAAGACTCGAAGGTGCTAGTTGGACGGAGGTGCCATAAGGTACAGAGGCCCCAGGTCTCTTCACCTCAACAGGAAAGACTAACTAGAGAACACTCGTATTTTATGAGTATATGAATGAGAAATAGATATTTTATTATGTGTGAAGCCACTGAAATTTGGGGGGTCAAGTTCTTTGTATATATCTCAGAATGTAAGGAATCAAAGAGTAGCTTATTCTATTTGTATTTTCAGAAGAGAATGTCCCAGAGATTAATTTAGTCACAGAAATAAGGGAAATTTTCTTGATTTTTATTCTATGCAAGTGTGGTCTGTAGACATGAATAAAAGAAGAAAATCTAATCCCAAGAGGGTTAGATTATGACTCAAAAGGACACATAGAGTTCATGGAAAAATTCACACCTAAAGACAATCAGTCCTGTGCCCTTGTCATGAGTTCGTGTTTCCTCGCATTCTGAGACAGCTCTCGCGTCGGCCACGCTCCCTCCAGGAAGACTTCCTGGGTTTCTGTACGTAGGACTGCTCTGCCTCGGCGGGACAGGTGGTGGTTGCAACATCCTTCCTCTCCTGACACCTGCTTCTCCTGTCATCACACACTGGCCGCTCCAGCTTGCCCTTGACCACAGGACTCCAGGCTTTCACATTTCTAACAGCCCCTCCCCGAATAGCTCGTACAGACTGGGCTATAAATACCCCCGTAGAATGCTTGTGAATCTTTAAAGTCACTTAAATCTCATTATTTTAGACCCTTTGAAAGGAAGTTTTTATTCAGCAAAATAATTTGTTACAGAGGAAAATTTTGTACTTTGTTTTCTCATTTCAACTGAAATACAGCAGTAGGTTTCTTTCGTGGATGCGTCTTGTCCTTGTAATGCCAAATGACGCAGTGGTCTGCGTATCTTCTGATGCCTCCGGCTCAGCTATTGCCGAGAACATCCTTAGGACATTCGGAATCAATAGGAATAGAATAAAAAGGACACATTGTTTTTACATATGGGTTATTGAAGCATACGTCTATTAATAGAAAACTTCATCAATATGGATGACTGCCTCAAGCTATCACATTGTCCTTAGTACTCATCAGTTTTAAAGCCTTCAAAGTATTCAAACGTCAAACGTATTTAAAAAGCATGTCCGGAACCCAGAGTATTGAACTATAAAAAAGTCAATAGAAAAATAGAAGTTCTCTAAATAATTAATTACGAAGATTATTGATAAAGTAACTGATCCTTCTCTCTCTCTCTCCCCCTCTCAATAGAAAGGACGGTCTCCTTGACACACAAAGGCAAGGAATCAAGCTGAGGCAATGCTTGTCCAGTAACACTAGGTGGCAGCAGTAGGTTTTTAGCCAAAGTACTCTTCCCTTTTCCAATTGACAGAAGTTACCATGATTAAGAACCCACTGGTTAATTGAATAACTGGATTTTTATTACATACAAAGACATGAGTTTTACTTTAGCACTTTTTAAAAATAAATAGACATATTTCCAAATATTATCAGAGGGTGAAAAAGTAAATTTGCCATACAAGGGGATATCAGGAATGGTGTAATTATTGTCTGTAAACACTTAACACACCTAAAATTAAAAGCCTTCCTTCTGCAGAAAATCAACCATGACTTTAGGAGAAGAAGTGGTTTCACAGAAGACTTGCATTTAAAACATTAACAATTGCTCCCAGTTTGACAGTTCTTAGCTATTTGTAGTTTGAAAGGGGCTGACTCGTCAACATACTGACATTTGAAAGGTAACTTGAACTTTGGTTAATTTGTTTCTTGTAATGCTACTCAGTATTTTTAAGACTGGTGTGAATATTTTTTAACACAAGAGGAACCTATTAATCCTTCTTGAAAGAACTCAATTGTGTGTCAATTTTTGAATCAAGCAAAACAACAAGATTAACAATCTAACCTAACTCTGACATGTTTGGGCAAGAAATAAGATTGGGTATGTTCTCAGATTTTAACAAGGTTTTACTCAGCATTTACTCTGAATAATTGAAAGCAAGTTCAGAGTAATTGTGCCAGGATGGTGTGGTGGAAGGAGATTTGAACAAACTCTGGATTTTAGTTCTAGCTCTGCCTCTAACTTATTATGTGACTTTGATCAATAATGTAACAATCCTGTTCTTTTTACAATATGTACAGTGTATGTACACTGTTTTAGATGATTTCAGCATTCTCATCTGGTTTTGTCATCAACAGATCCCCGTTTCTTTGCCCAATGATCCATTGATACATGTGTTTATCGTATAATGTGAAGAATTTGTATGTGTGCACCCTATAGTATTAATCCTGATTTTCAACTCACAACCAAAACAACATAGCATAAGTGTTGCTTCTCCTGTATGGCTACACTATGAATTTACTAATTTACTTTATGAGTAGTTAGTGAGAACATTCTGAAAATCATTATGTAATGTTGTGGCCAGGAGAGAGAGAAGGGGAAAATCACAAGTGATTTTGTTATAACTACAGAGAATTATTTACGTTTTTCATCATTAGTTTTTTTACTCTCACCTACAGGATGCAAATTAGGCACCTTTACATAAAATCTACCATAGGGAGTAACTTCACTAAAGTCATTACATTTTGGTTTAAGCTCTATAGAGATCAGTCACTTCTGATTCTGCTAAAATAAAAAATGTCCTTGAGGCCCAGAGAGACAAAGCTGATAAAATTTAACCTATTCATTATGTCATTGACATTCTCAAAAATGCTGAGCTCCAAGTGGCAACTTTCAGGTCTTCCTTTATTGCAAATATGTGCTAAGAGAATGACACCGTTGTCCAGTTAAATCATGGTTATGACATGTCATGAAATTAGGGATGGGAGAACTAGAGCTTAGGAGTTTATTGGAGGGCGTACACTTCTGTGTCTGACAAGAACTAACATTTATTGAGCATCTACCATGTTCCCAACCCTGTTCTAAGTGATGTATCACTAGTGTCTCATTTAATCTTCATATGGGAATATAAAACATATATGATCAATGTATAAAGAAAGAAACTAAGCTGTAGGAAAGTTAAGAAATTTGCCCAGGGTAGTAAATGGCAGAACCAGGATTTGAACCCATAAAGTCTCAGTTCCGTGCCCATGTTCTAAACTATTGCTTCAAGTAATTTGCCTCCGAGCCAAGTCTTCTGCTGTGCAAGCATCAGGAAGCAAATATGATAGGACTTCATTTTTATGAAGTTAATTATGTAAAAGAATTCACATAATTAACATGTAGCAGTTGTGTTTTGGGTTTGTCCATCTCAGCACTGCACTGTCTGTTTAAGGAAGAATTGGAGAATTAATGTGCAGCAAGAATAATCCACTCGGAAAAGCCCGTGCTGCAGCCTGGCCTGACGTCATTAGTGGGAAGTTGTGTGCTGTGGTCAACACCACTTGCTTTGACAACTGGCAAAACCACAACAGTTTTGAAGGATTTTTTTCGTTATTTTATGATGGGCCATATGAAAAGATGTTTTATCGCTTTCTCTTCCAAAGAATCATATTTTATCTTCCCTTATTGTCCATGTCTCTTAATGCTAATGTGTCTACCATGTGATAGATTGATGCTGCTCTGGAAGCTCCTATTTCTCTCCTGTTACTGTTACAACAGAATGAAGCACAGATAGTTAAAAAATGGCATAAACGATCACCACCAGTAATGGCGTTCCCCTGAACTGCCTAGTTAAATGTGCTAAAAACCATAAATTAAGCTGGTTATCTTCTGACAGCCTACATATTCCATAGCTGTAAATTATTTGTAATTCTCAGAGCAGGCAGGAGAGAGTAGTCACAAATTTCCAGTTAATGGGGAGACGCAGACCCTGGGAAACCACGTCATTTGACCAGTGATCTCTTCATTGGGGGTAAATTAATCCCTTTGTCTTTCCTGTACTATGGAAGTCACATTTTTCCTTCCCTCAACCAAGAGATGAATATCACTGGGGATGATCGTTTAATTTCACATTTTATTAAAACACTTAATGCAGAGTCATGTTATAACTGAAGGCAGAGCGCAGAGCCTGGTGTAAGAAGCTCTTCTTCAGAACACAGTAATGAGAGAATTACCACATTAATCTATGTGTAAAAGCCCTTCAGAGATTTTCATGCCTCCTGTGGTTTCATTTTCCATGGAAATGTGGAGTAGGAAGGGCTTCAAATAAAATCATTCGTTGTTAAACTTTTCACATTTGCAGGTACTGCTCTGTCCAGACGCTGCTTCCACGGAGGACCCTGACATGACACCGTGTTTCAGGGGCTCCCTCCACAGCCTCCCCAGCAGGGCCACACCTTGATCCAGGCCGTGGGGAGTTGTCACTAAGCCACGAAGATACATCTAAGAGAAGCACAGCTTTTTCTGTTATATGAAGGGACACTCCCCAAGTAACAACTTTGTTATTTGTCAGAGAGTGAATCCAATTGATTGGTGCAGGCAAATCAAAAGAACTCTGGGGCCCGTTCTTGTAATGCTACTGGCAACCACCCAGCCTGAAATATCACTGGCCTGCTCAGCTCTCTTTAAAGTTTCAAATGGGGGGAAAGATCAGAGGTGAGACTAAAATTATTCTCATACGTGTGCGTTTGCCCCAGGAGTCTTGCCCCGTTTTCTGTGGTTCCAGTATCACCCAAGCAGACAAGAGTTGCAGTGAGATGAAAATTGCTGGGTGAGTGACGGAAGCAGGGTTCGTCGGGAGCCCCATCCGTATTTTCCTAGGCCTGACCGATGTCTCCAGTTGACCGAGGTTTCGGCACAGGGTTTCTGTGAGGAAGACAATAGTCAAGAATGGTTCAGTGTGAGAAGTATGAGGAGTTCAGCTAGTGGTTAAAACAAAAAAGCCCATACAGAAATACATAGCACATTCTGAAATTTTAGGTATATGGTGCTAGGAAAAATTTAAATATCTTTATAATAGGCTATTACACTGTCTTCTTAGTAACAAAGGACAGCAGACTTTATATCAGCTAAAGCCAAATGCAGCCTGCAGTCCAGGCCAGTTACCAAATGGTTCTTGTTGCTATTAGAATGATCACCAGGGAGTTCAAGGACTGAGGAGTCATTTGCAATGGCCTTGGAAAATACGTGGAAAAAATTGCCTCAAACCATTTTCCCTGGTGCTTGTTCTTTGTCCCTGTGCTCTAACATACAGCACATAATAAAATATATCCTGTATATTTATAGTGTGTCCAGAAAATGCCAAAGTGCTTAAGGCTCTGACATTGTTTTCATACAGAAGGGTACGTTAGGGAATGTAAATGCCAACTTTTCACATTTGTTATGGGAGGAAAATCCAAATAGTGCCAGCTTTCAAAAATATGTGGTATTGTGTGAAGCTCTGGACCAGCTGCTGGTGACTGAAATGGAGAAGAGCTCTTGTATAACATGCAAACAAAAGCACCTCTCTCTGTGCATGACGCTGGTGGGCAGACTAGCCAAGACTCAGGAATGTGGTTATTCCACTAACTGCATCTTTCCTCGGGCTCACCAGTGCCAGTCAGTATATGTGAGATAGATAAAATACATCTAAGGATTGGAAGCCTTTTAAATTGCAGTACGGCTCACTCCTTCTGTTCTAGCCCATCAGCTCCCTTTTGTCCATTTACATGTATCACAGGAGAGGTGTTCCTTTATCGGTGTTTTGCCGGAGCCCTTGGTGTGCAAAAGGCCACCGCTTCAATGCTGCTGAAAAGTACCACGCCTGGCCTGCCCTCGCGTCTGTCCTTTGCTTTGCACTTGGAAACCATGACATCAAATCACAATGAGAGCAAGCCCAGCTCTCTGATTTCGCACCTTCCAGTTCCTCTATCGCACAGGCATCCTAAGAATCCAAGCCAACGCTTTTCAAATCATCCCCTGACTGCCTGTGAAATAAGTCTTCTGAGGTTTTCACACCGAATGAAAAGCTTGGCGTCATCACCCACTCCAGGTAGGAGGCCAGAGGACTGGATGACTGCACTCAAGGCTCATTTTGTATGCAGCGACAGCAGCCCACCCCTTGTAATTTTTCTTTAAGCAGAGAAGAGGCAGCTATCTTATTCTCCTCATGGGGATAATAGAAGAATGATAATACCTACTTCCAGGCTTGGAAGACCATGAGGATGGGCATGATAATGATGTCTCCTTAGCTTTTGTACAGTGCTTTTGTTGCCTTCAATAAGCATGTATTTATCACATAGTTTGTGGCAGATACCATATCAGATACAAGAGGAATAAGGCACATTTCCCATTGTTCAAGGGGCTCAGGGTTTTAATGATGGAGTTGGACTTACAAATACATAAGGCAGTGCAGGGTTATGACAGTCATGATGACGGTAGCCATGCAGAGGGCGCTATTGAGAGGCCATCCATGGGTTCTCCTATCTGAAATGGGGAAGTTCAGGAAAACTTCTGAAGGGCAAGACATATGAGTTGAAAATTCCATAATTAACAAAGTTAATCAAAGAAGGGATTTGGATCAGAGAGTGGTAACTGGAGTCGAGACAGGAAGGAGGGGCCGATTAACAAAGGAGGAGGAAAGGCATTCTAGGTGGAGGAGGCAGAGGCAAGAGATTAAGTGACAAAGACTTGGATAGTTGTGCATGGGTGATGGTGGAGTGCATTGCAGTGGCAGTGGGGACAGCAGAGGGTGGGAGGCCAGCAGAGAGCTGACCCTGAGGGGCCCTCGGTGCTTGGCATGAAGGAAGTTGCATGCCAACCTGAAGTTTATGAAGAGTCAGTGAAGAACTTCATATGGAAGAGAAACATGATCTTGTTTTTTTTTTTAGAAGATTACACTGTTCTTGAAAAGAACTTTGGCCCAAGCATAGTGGGATTTGGAGGTGAGCTGGGGTCAAATAATGGAGGAAACCTTACATAGCATTTAAAGATATGTATATGAAAAGAGATATAGATATAGATATAGATATAGATATAGATATAGATATAGATATAGATATAGATATAGATATAGATATAGATATAGATATATCTTTGACTTTCCTGTTATTTATTGTTTTTAGTTTAGGATTTTCAAATTTTTGTGTAAGTACTTTTAAGAAAAATACATTCACACTGTCATTAATCTTAGAATTTTTTTCCTCAGAAGGTGAAGAAGTTTATGCCAGAGATGGGAAAGAAAAATTTGCTGAAAATCCGCAGTCTTCCTAAGGAAACAATTGCCGTTGCAGCCCCAGGAGAATGCACTATCTGAGCCTGATATGAAAGGATTGACTCCCTGTCCTATGTCCTCCTGGTCAAGGAGGCACTTGGAGAGGTGTGTATACCACATCCAACAAAGTCAAGGGGAAATCGGATTGTGTTGGCTTCTTGATCAACTGGTGGTGAATTTACCATCCAGTATTAAATTCAGACGGAAACATTTTTCTGTATGCCTTAAACTCTAGCTAACATTGGTAGCTGTATTAAAAGAATCATGAAAGCAGGCATGCCTACAAAATCAGCAAAGTGAGCATTTAAAAGTTCATTCAGCGACTCTGCTTACTAAATGAACATAAGTTCATTTCTTGTGCAGCAACTTGATTGATTTGTTGAGTGTTCTGAATTGGTCATCAGAACAATACCAGTCTGCTCCTTTTTACATCACGCACACAGTCCAAGTTTACAATTTTTATTTCTAGGGCAATGGCATCAATTGCAAAATTCATTAGTTACCTTCAATGAAGGTTGTGTAGACACGAGTTATTTTTTGGTTAATCAGTACATGATTTCCTCTTCCTAATGGCAATCTCTGTTTGCTTTGAAGGACTGACCTTTCCCTCCTCCTGTGTCACCTTCGAATGACAGTAACTGAGGCGCCCTTTCTGACGGGGCTTGGGAGGCTCTTTGTGACAGCTTTCTCTCACTGATCTATCTGTTGCGGTAAAGGGAGTGAATTCATCATCTAATCTGAGCCAATCATTTCTTCCTTCCACAACATTAGATCCCATGTGGCGGGTCCCACTGGGGACAGGCAAATCATTCTGGCACTGGTGCTGGGTAAGGTGGTTGAGCTGGTCCCATCTCAACCCTCCTCCAACACCCTCGTTCTCGCATGTGCCAAGACAGTTACACAAAGACCCCTTTCAACCTCTGAGGCCTCTCCTACCATTCTGGTCTCTGAATTTTTTGCTTAGGTAAGCTGTGTGTGTTTTCTGTTGCTTGTCTCAAAGATTCTCAACTGATAAAACGATAACGAATAATTTGTTTTTCACAGAAGCTGAAGGACACTGCTCATGACTCACACAAAATCTATTAATATGCTTATGGAAAAATCAGGAGGTATTAACTCCATTTTATACCAGAGGTAGCTAAAGTACCAAGAAATTTGGTGTTTGGTTTATGTCATGAAGGTCATCCGAATCAGAATGAAGAATAAAATAGAGACCTATTGGCCTTTAACTCTGCCAATAATTAGCAGTGTGACCTTGAGTAAGTTACTTAACCTCTTCTGGCTTCAGTTTCTTCAACTGTAAAATTGGACGACTGGGTCAGATGATCTCTAAGAGCTCTTCCACCTCTAAAATATATTTTTTTAAAATATGAGGCTCTTTCTAGAGACTTCTGTTCTCTAGTTGGAGACCCTAGTTTGTGGACAGAATATATTAGTAGCTATATACAGTGTTTCTAAAGAAATATATTTAATCATCTGTAAGAGCAAAATATAATAGATTTCTCGCTTGCATTTCCATAATCTCTGTGGCTATCTCTTCCTAATATCAAAGTTTCTTTCTTTTGTCAAATAGAAATTTTGAGACACTCTAAATGTTTTTATCAATGGTAAAATCAGTGAGCTTACTAGAATCCATACTGAGACATTTTGGCTTTACCTTTTGGTGTATTTAAGCTAATTAAAGGTATTGAGAGACAAAAATAAATTGGAGTCAGTGTTTCACTAGTGTTTTATGTTATCTCTTCTTCATTTCTGAGAGACACTGTCCTTATGCTTACCATGTTAATAGTCAGAATTACAATTTTAAAAATATCATTTTGTTTCATTATATTGTGTGACCCAAAACTCTGGAGAATGTTTTTTAAAAAATCATAGACTGTCAATTTGTACATACCATTACTATAATTGCCACTTTTTTCTGCTTTCTACAAGAAGAGGGAAGGAAATGAAAGAAGTGAAGTGCAATTACAAAATGGAGATATTTAATAGAAAAATTATTATTTGATATTGAATAATCTATTTCACCCATAAAATGATAAAAGCATAAATGAAAATTTTCAGAATGGTTTTTGATATCAAATTCTTCTAATTTTGAAGCACTCAGAGAGAGAATGAGTGGCTTCTAATTATAAGAAAAGTGCCATCATGATTTGATTTTTTTTTGTCCTTGATGGTAATACCCAGAAAAGTCTAAGCAAGTCCTTTATAAGTAAAAAAGTACTGAATTATACTTGAATGCTTATATATTCTTAAAAATTCCATTTCAGATGTATAGCACTTTTAGAATTAAGAGTTAATAACTTTCCTATTATTTTTGTTTAAAAAACAAATTAATATATACATATATACATACATACACACAATATTAAAATATGCATTTTAATGAGAATTAGTTAATCATGTTGAAAAGAAATTAATCATTTGAAGCACACAAGTGTAACCAGCCACCGATGTTCACCATAAGACAGCTGTTAAAATTTCAGAAAGTGATTTAAAAGAAACAAACAATGACTTGCTTATAGCTTTTAATACCCAATTTTAGAAAATAGAAAACAAAATTTGCATGTGTCCTGTATCAATTACAGTTGGTCTCAGGTAACAGAAAGCTCAGATCCCACATTGATCTGATGAGGGAAGTAGTTCACAAACCTGAAAGTTCTGAATGTAAGTGGAGCTATGGAGGAAGTTCTGTTCCAGTCTCACAGTTCACAGGATGTGGTCAGCACTAACTTCCCCTTCCTGTTTTACTGATTGGCTTGACAGTAGATATGAATCCCCGTGCTTATAAATTTAGGTCCAAAAGTGCCAAACATGAATCTCTTCCAGGAGACCCGTTAAAAATATCTCTGTGACTTGGTGATTCTGACTGGGTAATATATCCAAGTATGTAAAGGTTTGATTGACAAGACTTGGATCACCTGCCTTCTCCCTGACCAAGCAATATTAACTCCAATGAAAGTACACAGAGGGGCTTTGGAGGAGGTAGAAGAGGGTGTAGGTGGATAAATGGTGATGGAAGGAGACTACTTGGGTGGCAAACACACAGTCCAATATACAGATGATGACGTATTAAAACATTGGACATCTGAAACCTATATATTGTTATTAACCAATGTTGCCCCAATAAATTCAATAGAAATAAAATAATAATGATAATGATAATAAAGTATTAGCCTTCTAAAAAATTTACACAGAATGGGGAGTGGAGGGGTGATATCCAGGAGAAAATAACAGAAGAGTGAATAGATGCTAGACAAGGAGGAACAAAAAAATCCATCCAACCGCCTCACCATTATGTTATCTCACCCTCATGAAAATATGGTGTTTCTAAAGTGCAGTCCTCAACACATTTGGACTCTTCTATTTTATTTGAGGAGCACATTATCCTTCAGTTCATAAATATTGACTTTTGGCAAGACTCCTAAGTTTTGCTCTATAGTCTATCATGTTGTTCTGAGTTCATTGTTTGCTTGGGTGTTTTTCAAAACTCTCTCCTACATTGGAGTCTTGAAAGTGAGGTATATTTGTGCCGAGACTGTCAGAATAACAGGGTACTTTTGCATTAGAGGGTAAGGGCACTAATTTATAGATTCTCAACTTCCATATGTATTTTCCTCCAAAATGGATTTACCTGAGAACGAGCTTATATTCATTTTGAAAAGTAAAAATGATAATCTTTCTAATTATATTAGGGTGAGTAGCACTAGGCAATGAAAACCTTGTAAGCACCCAAATGGTCATGATTTGAAATCCTGGTTTCAAAAACATCTCTATTATTGATCTATTAAAATATCTTAAACCCACATAACTTTTTGTCCTTCCTCTTTGCTCGTGTCTCTTAAGAGACATGTTTGTCTTACCTTAGAATATTCAGAATTCAGAAAAACCAAAGCAGTATAGGATAGAATGTTGATTTTTAAAAACACAACTGGAATGTTTTCTGAGGTTACCACATTTTTCAAAACCACATTACATAAAACTCTATAGATAAAATAGTTACATACTTTTTCTCAAATTTTGTGGACTTTATTTAATAAAGCAGTTAAAACTCAACTTTTATAAAATTATGATGTTATTTAATAAAGTAGTCACACCTACTTTTACCAAAACATGAAATATTTATCCCATTAGAATAAGTTCTCATTATATTTTCAAGTACTACATTTAATGTTCTCCCTCTAAATAACAATTAAAAAGTAAACTGATTTAAAATCATGAGGTAAAATTTCAAAGATAACTTAAAATGGGTCAAAAGTGCATCATTTTTCAAAAATTGTTAGAGGGTATATGAATTAAAGTGTTTAAAAGCCGCAGTCACCAAGTGTAAGGAAGTGAGTCGGGGAGCCATCAGCACATTCGGCATGAGTGTGGAGCTGGCCCAATCCAGGCTAGGTCACCTTAGGGCTGGAACCTCTTCAGCCTTTATTTGTTCGTTTTTCTCAGTGTCCAGGACTTCTGCTTTTCTGCACCTCTCTTCTGCAGCACACTTCAAAAACTGCCCTCCGATTTTCCTGGCTTTTTCAGAGATTCCTTTTTATTAAGCCAACTCACCAACTCCAAGTGGTTCTTTTCTTTTCCGCTAAGGAGTTGGCGAGTCAGTTAGACTAGTATGATAGAATGAGAGTATTTATTTAATTTTCTATTTTCATCAAATAAGAGTTTTGCATTTTAATGAGAAGGAGCACTTCCTGGGAAGATGCTGTAACTTGAAGTCCCTGGACTATGGTAGGTCAAGGAGTAAAGAATTGGGGGGGTTACACTTCATAGCATCTGCCTATGTGAGCATGGAGCTCATCCTGAGACGCAGTAGATGATCACTGTATGACAGGGGACGCCTCAAAAGTGGCATTTATTTATAAAAAATTGTGTATTCTTAAATGTTTAGACTTCAGTCACCTTCAAAGAACTCTCCATCTGATGTAATGCACCTACCAACATGTTTTTCTACCACACAAAACAGCTTTCGAACTCTTCAATTTTGATGCCTTTTAGTGCTTCTGCTGTTTGTTGTTTCATCTCTTCCACACCAGCAAAATGTTCCCCTTTGAAGACTATTTTTTTATTTGAAGAAATGAAAAAAAGTCACTCAGGGCAAAGTCAGGTGAACAGGGAGGGTGTGGCTTGGGAGTCATGCTATTTTTGGTCAAAAACAGCTGAACACTCAGCTCACTGTGGGCAGATGCGCTCATCAATCACCCATCACGAAATGGGCAAATGCGTTGAGACTGTTCAAAAAAATTCACTGAAGGTGAACACAGCCTCTCACAGCAACACCAGCTGGTGCAATGATACAGAGGGGTTCCTAGAACACTCACCTAGCTGGGAAAGCCTGTACTACAAGAGGCCTGCTTGCCAGAAGATAATTTTGGTTTTTTTTTTTTTGGGGGGGTCCCCCATCATACATGAACTATAAAATACTTAGATATCTTATTGAAATAATGATGAGCAAAAACACAAGACATTTTTATTGAATGTAAAGTTATTATAAATTTAATCTGTTTTTTAAGAAAAGGTTACTAGATGAAATGATTACTTTTGCCCTCTCTGAAAAAACAAATTTAGACAACAAAATTGAAATTCTGTTAACTTAGATAACATTTTTTTCAATTGCGCATTTTAGTATATGCTTGGGTCTGTATTTTTGTATCATCTAAAAATTCATATGTTGGAATCCTAACCTGTTGAGGTGATGGCATTAGAGGGTAGGGACCTTCGGTAGGTGCATAAGTCAGGAGGTTGGAACCCTCATGAAAGAGATTAGTGCCTCACAAAAGAGGATCCAGAGAGATCCTTGCCCTCTTCTGCCCTGAGAGGATACAACCAGAAGTCTGTGACCCAGAAGAAGGCCCTCATGTAGCCACCCTAGCCTCGGATGACCAGCCTGCAGACTGGGATACATAAATGTCTCCTGTTTATAAGCCACCCATTCTGTGGTATTTTGTTATGGCAGTCCAAATGGAGTAACATACTGTAACTTCAGATATCTAAATTTATATACAATATATTCTTTTTTAAAATTACTTTATTGTTGTTCAATTACAC